>VUQR01017050.1:0-30272 GCA_015108515.1 Hemichromis elongatus
GTTTTAAATTTCCCTCGATGTCGCCTGCTCTGGCCCCTGGAAGACAATTAACTATGGTTGCTGGTGTCTCTAGCTTCACATGTCTCAGAACAGAATCGCCAATTACCAGAGTTTGACCCCCGGCGGGTGTGTCACCGAGTGGGGAAAAACGGTTAGACACATGAACAGGTTGGTGGTGTACCTGGGGCTTCTGTTTAAGACTATGCTTCCTCCTCACCGTCACCCAGCCCTCTTTCCCCAGCTGCTTTGGGGTTGCCGGGGAACAGCTAGCGGGGCTTACGCTAACACTAACTTCGGCTGCACCAGCTACAGGGGCCTGGCTAGCTACGGGCGTATCAATGGTGCGAAGCCGAGTCTCCAATTCGGTGATCCTGGCCTCCAGAGCTGCAAATATGCTACATTTATTACAAGTACCATTACTGCTAAAGGAGGCCGAGGAGTAACTAAACATCTGACACAATGAGCAGGAAAGTGCAGGAAGGACAGGTGAAGAGGCCATGCTGCTAGCGAGTTGGCTACAAGCTAAGCTAGCAAAACAGTAAAGACACAGTGAGTGACTTTGGCGATAGATTAGGTAGTGAGTACACAGAGAGTGTGCCTCAGATGAAGCACGTGAAGATTAAACTAGGAAAAGAAAACGGTATCTAAACGTTTTTTAATTAAATTGCTATGCAGATAAGCTACTCAAAAAACACCACTGTGTTGGAACAGGAACAGGAAGTGATACTCTACCGCAGAGAGAACGAACACCAAGTGACAGCGCCACCAACAGGTCAGGAGTCAGGATACTCAGGAAAGCTCAAGAAAGCTTCATCTCTGGGACACATCTAGCGCTACATTTGTTCTAAATTGTTTGGTCTGCTTTTGTTTCTGTCTGGTGTGCAAACTAAGCTTAAAATGACGTCATCATCTTAGTCTAAATAACCGTCTGTGATTACAATAACCCTGTGCTATTAGGACATGTATTTTTTGTTCTGTTTAAAAATCGTTCTCACACTTTTTGTCAATCAGGGTACAAAAATAATCATTCTAATCATTCTTAGTTACAACTGTCAAAAACTAAACCTTAAATGCAGTGTAGTAAAATGTGCAGTGTTGTATGTTAGGGTGGTGGTGCATTGTTGTTCTATTAAAACTGCTCTAAAGCTATTTACCAAAACACCAGTAGCAATGTTCTATGCACAACATTAGTAGACAAATTATGAGTGATTCAGTGGGTTCTTGAAGTGGAATGGTTGAAAGCCTTCATCATCTAAGTATCATACAGGTCGGCTGGACTTATTGCGCCATTTTGGCAGTAAAGTTCCAAAATAATGCTTTTAAGAACCATTTAAATTTGCCCAAATTGATTGAAGGGTTACGATAAAGGGAAGTGCACATGGAAAAATCTAAAAGCTGATTTTTTTTTGTCTCTGTTTAGATAGCAGTATCTTGTGAGTGCTTTGTGCAACTGCAATACCAATACGTCCATAAAGCTCATCTTCTTTTCTTTCCAAGGCCATTTGAATTTTGTCACAAACAGTAACAGAGTTACTGTTTGTAAAATAGGTTTGTAAAATAGGTGTGCCACCAAAGCAATGGTTGAAAAAAAAAAGAGTTAAGCACCATATCGAACTCTAACCCCTTTCAGACTGTATTAGAAGTAATAAGTCCAAAATTGAGCAGCAGAAAGCACCTCGTTTAACAGATCATTTTGTCACAGATTAAATGATTAGGAGTTATTTCACTTCCCGCAGACAAACATTCTGCCGGTGGGGGATTTAGATTATTCTTGACCCTCCTTCACATTATGGTGTCACAGTGAGTAAATTGATTCCTGTGCACAGAGCTCTTGTTTGCTCTTAAAAACGCCCTGCTAATTTCACAACATTTTAGGGCACCAACTGGCAATTTCAGACCAAAAGTCCTGCTGCTGCATATAGTGAGACTTATACACTTGCATATCACCTGAAGTGTCTATACTATGTTGGACATTTTTATGTTCCATCACACTGTCTGCAGGCAGGGGTGGGAATTGGGAAAAGTCAGGCAGGAGGTGAGATGAGATTTAGAAGCTGCATTTTCACGTAGACTCCTTACTTTTTTCTCTTTTTCTCTCTAGTCTCACACTGTCTATTGTTTGAGTGGCAATATAGTCAATTTGGTCCACTTTACTTATGTTTCACACAGGCATACACACAGACGCCACTCCCACCTACACGCCGACGCTAGCACGCACACATACAGATGAGGCCGAGTCTCCTTTCCCTGCCTGCTCTCAAAGCCCTTGGCACTGCTTGTTTACCCTTCACTGTGACAGCTGTGTGTGTGTGTGTGAGTGTGTGTGTCGATCTGAGGAAGGAGATATTGCGTGTCAAGTGCTCTCCAGGGCTAAACTATCATTTCTGAGTGTTATCACACCATCCTACTTCCCAGGGGCTGGCTGTCTTTCTTTCCGTCTCTCTCTATAATACATACACACACTTTGCCTCTTTCTCCCTCTCTCTCTCTCTCTCTCTCTCTCGTTCTCTCTCTCTCTCACACACACACACAGGAGGAGCTCCAGACAGTGTTAGCCCAGTGAGGCGTGCAGTCAAAGAGGAGAGAAGAGACTGGAGTAAGTTGACCAGTTGGTGAGAGCACACACAGACTCACACACAAACACACACACACGTTTTTCAGACTGGAAAAATCAGTCATGCAATGGTCCCATTCAGACACGCAGCACTGCAAGACCTTTCTGACCTGCAACTATCACGCAGAGAACAAGTTCAACTGTCAGACCACTGAAGTCTATGGCCCTGTAATGTATGGCATTCACCACATACAGACAGTATGAATAGGATGAGTTCCACCACAGTTCATACCGCGGTGCATTTTGAAGAACTCAGCAAGAGTTCAGCTCGAGGTTTGAAGGCAGATATCAATACTGGATTTTCTAGAAGTTGATTTTTGAATATGGAATTTGTATTTTTTGGGATTGTCGATGATTTCTTTACCCATACTAGACTGAATATTATGGAACAGTGCGGTTCTTCCTGTTCCTGTCATCCTTTGGTGATGAAAGGAGAAACAGCAGCAGTACATCACAGAGATGTCCCCTCAAGACAAACAACGTGTGTGATTTTAGAAACTCCTCAAACTTATAGATTCAAACAGGAAGAAGAGAAAGTAGAGTAATAGTCACCATACGAACCTCCCTCAGTCAGTGTTAGTTTCTTTTATTTATGACATTGTGAAAAAGCCACAAATGCTCCCTCATTAAATCTCCAAGCTTAGGTTGAAGTTTTTATTTCTATTAATTTAAGCATTTCATCGTTATAAAATAATTTCACTGTAAACTTTTAGCATATTGCAATTAAGCAGTTCGACCAAAAAAAATAAAAAAAATAAAAATCGGAGCTTTGTTCCCCCTCTTGGCTCTGTTTTCAGGCTTTTGAAAATCTAGCCTGTGCAGGTGTTCTACAAATACAGACACGCTTGCACATCCCCTCAGATGGTAGTTAGCCTAATTCAGTTGTGGAAAAAGTTGCTATTCCAGCATTGGCAACAACTGCCTACACTGCACATTCATGCCGACTCTCTTTTTGAGTCTGCACAAATAAAGGCACAAAAATAGAATTGGAAAGGAAAAAAAATACCCATATATGTAACGAATGTAGTTCTGCTCTTTCTGCGCTGTGGCAGGTTATCTCACTTGTATAGGAAGTGGCAGAAATAAAAATTGACAATATGACCCCAGCTTGCATTGAGATTCATTCTGGCCAGACACATGGATCAGAGAAATTTTAAAATTGTGAGTTTATGGGGTGCTTATACATAGAAATAGTGTTTACTTACTGAGAGCAGTCAGAGGGTAGGTAAATACTGAACCTACAATCCCAAAGGGCTTTTGGTTGTTGCCAGAACAAGTCAGATTTTGTTGCAACTTACAGACCTGACAGGATCTGCTGCTTAGATCAGCCACAAGGCATCTTATGAATGTTGTTGAGCCCATGGGTGGGTCAGAACCATTTTAGCTCAGTGTAAAGGGACCTCAAGCCGAATACTTTTTATTTGTGTAACTCTGTATTAAAAATCACGAGGCTCCAGAGCATGCTATGCAATATACTCCCTGCCCTTTATTTGGATGAAGAAAATCTCAAGAAGAACAACTCATCGAATTTTCATGATAAAGTAGTCAAAACTTGATCTGCACATTGACTAGTTCTATCTTTTCCAAGTGACCCAACATTATGCGATGGCCCCCACTGTGCATGGCAGACATTCCTCCCCCATTGAGTCACCAGCTGCTTCTTTTTCACCTGTCAGGAGTTTCACAAACTAAGGTTGATGCCAGTATAATTGCTCGCAAGCTTGCTACCCATGAGCCACTAATGTTTAATGAAATTTGATCGGAAACAATAAAGATAAAAATACTTTAGCTACTGTCGATTATTTAACCCATTCACACACATTCACACTATGCCTTAACTGTAAATCACACAATCAGTCTGAAGGATGAATGTGAGGAAATTTGGAGTTCCTTTCTCAGGAAAAATGTTGACATGTGGGCGGAACTAGGAGTTGAATTCCCAACCTTTTAACAGGTTGACAACCCGCTCTGCCTCCTGAGCCACAGCTACCAAGTGCTACATATATAATAAAAATGTTTGGCAATGT
Source organism: Hemichromis elongatus (assembly GCA_015108515.1). Taxonomy (NCBI): domain Eukaryota; kingdom Metazoa; phylum Chordata; class Actinopteri; order Cichliformes; family Cichlidae; genus Hemichromis; species Hemichromis elongatus. The sequence goes on from VUQR01017050.1 coordinate 4,642, forward strand.
ACAAAACAACTGCCTAATGTTGGTGGTGGTATTCCCAAGTGAAATGCAATACTGATTTATATGTCAGTTGTTATAGAAGTAGTAGTTAAATGGATTATGGCCTGACAGTTCTTCTGCTACAATAATCTAACATTTATGTATGCTAAATAGGTGAAAGTACCTTATATAGGTGAATATTTAATCCTAAACCTAACCCTGTGTATGGGCAATTTTGAAAAGGTCACTGGCCATAGCCAATGATATCTTATAAGTCAGAAGATCAATCAGTAGTTAGTCTAAAATGAATATGTAAAATTATTTCATCCCATTCATCAATGCCAACAGTCTAGGCCGACCCTCTGGTACCTGTGCTTTTCAATGACATGGTTAAAGGAATTTGTGGCCCTCTGGAGCCTGCTGGGCTTACCATCTGGTACTGTAGCATGTCACATCACGTGATGACGGCATGGGTACGGCTAATGTTTCTCAAAGAGTTAACAGCAATCAGGAAGCCCATGCCAATAGAAAAAAATATAAGTGATTAACTTTATGTTATCAGCTCAACAGTCTGCCCATTGTTCTGTGGTAAGAAGGCCTAATCCTGCTCTTAGCAGTCTGGAGGAGAGATGGAGGCTTTTGTGTTTTTCTATCCTGCTGGGTTTCTGAGCTTGATGAGTTTGCCCTTCGCATGTCTGGAACTTTCCCTTTCACTGACAATGGCTCATCTGTGGCATGCAGGACTGGAATGACGCAAACATGTGTGGACCCTAATGCCCTTATAAAGTTACCATCTCTACAGAGCGGATCAAGAGTGAATGTGGAATCCCTTCAGAAAGAAAGTGTATCTTGTTGCAGAAAACAACCGGGCATTCTGCTCAGCCTCAGACTGCCGCAGAGAAGCACAGATGCCACTGTTTGTCCAGGGACTGTGTATGCACGTGTGTATGTGTTTGTTTGCAATTACTCGCAAGTGCAGCAGATGCCTCTATTTGAAGTGTCCTTGAAATGTGTCCCTGACCACCAATTAGCACTACCTTATTTGCCCACTGCAATACCGCCCCAATTAGCATCAAACCAATACCTGTTATGACCTGCCACGAACTGCTATGAGCTACTGTCACACCTCTGCTCCTCCACTTAAGGCATCAAGACCCCAGGTCATCATTGGTAAATGGCTGCCACCAGGCATTTAATTAAAGTGCTGTTACAGCTAATGGAATGGCTACCACTCTTATTTGTGGAAATAAAACGATGTCCGAATTTGTTTTTTGTTTATTTCTCAACAGCGTTGTGGTGGATTAAAACTGGTGAATTACTTTTCATTTATTAGCTTTTCAGTCCTTCCAACTCTGTCTGACACTCCACTAATATGATTCTAAGGAAATCTGAAAAGCTGCGATTACCCAAAAGGATTGAAGTTGGGCTGAGAATTTTTACATTGCAACTGTCATAACTTGAGCATTATAAAATATGCTGCTGGTAACATAAACCTCATAAAGGTAGGTGGTAAATGATATTAGCATCTACTTCCAAATCACACTATCCCTGAACTCCTCCTAGCTAAGATCCTTAGCCACTCAGCATTAATATTCATTAAAACAACAACAACAACAACAGCAAATATCCTTAGTAACAATTGACTACACATGTATATATCTTTTAGTAGTAAATTATAACTTATAACAAAGTTTTTGTAATCAATAAAATTACATGCTGTACAATCATTTTATGCTAGAACAAAACAAACAAACAAACAAACAAACAAACAGTTCAAAGAGTCTAAAAGTCCAAACTTGCCATGACATTCATGACCATGATTAGTGTATGTAATCCTTAACTGTATAATAAATATGATCAGATTTAAGTACATTTTAACTCTTAGAGTGAAAACAAAGATAAAGGAGTTCAATTCAATTCAATTTTATTTATACAGCACCAAATCACAACAACAGTTGTCTCGCGGAGCTTTATATTTTAAGGTAGACCCTACAATAATACATACAGAGAAGAACCCCAACAATCATTCCCCCCTGTGAGCAAATACTTTGGCAACAGTGGGAAGGAAAAACTCCCTTTTAACAGGAAGAAACCTTCAGCAGAACCAGGCTCATAGAGGGGTGGTCATCTGCTGTGATTGGTTGGGGTGAGAGAAGGAAGACAGGATAAAAGACATGCTGTGGAAGAGAGACAGAATTTAATAACAGGTATGATTCAATGCAGAGAGGCCTATTAACACATAGAGAGTGAGAAAGGTGACTGAAGAAGAAATACTTAATGCATCATCGGACTCCCCCAGAAGCCTAAACCTATTGCAGCATAACTAAGGGAGGATCACCTCAGGGTCACCTGGTCCAGCCCTAACTGTATGCTTTAGCAAAAAGGAAAGCTTTGAGCCTAATCTTAAAAGTATTGTCTCTCACCCAAATCCAAACTGAAAGCTGGTTCCATAGAAGAGGGGCATTGAAAACCGAAGGCTCTGCTACCCATTCAACTTTTAAATATTCTAGGAACAACAAGTAAGCCTGCAGTACGAGAGTGAAGAGCTCTTGACCATGACTGCTAGTCTTTTGTCAGAAGCTCAGAGACACAACTCTGAACCAGTTAACCACATTACTTTAAAAGGTGAAAATATTTCAGTGCTGTGGCTACAGCTTGTTGATGCTACCACAGCAGCCAAAAATCGCTATTGGCTTAGTCACAGGTTTGTTTGAAACAGGTGTTGTTGCGACTTCCATCCATAAATAAAGCCGCGGCCGGCTGAATTGGTTGTGTTACTGTGACACGTCTCCAATAATCCATAATGACTCGTACTTGTACTTTGTGATTTATTTTAACGAACAAAAACAAACACTTTTGCGCCTTCTATCAAAAAACAAAATAGCGCATGCATTAACTGTTGTGCAAAAGAGAATGTCAAAAATGACGTGGCTAAAATGACGGTCAACAGAAAAGTTTGGTCACAAACCAAATCACCCAACAACCCGCTGCCGACAACGGGATCAGATAAATAACCTGCGACCACACCCACATGCAATCACCTGAGATGCAGGAAAAGCTAAACACCTGTGCTGTGCCACCATAACAAATAGACAAAACATAAACTTTGACTTTGGCTCTTACAGGTGTAGTCATACAAACTATGACTAGTCCTGTGTTACTAAGGTTTGATACCTACAGTCTTCTTGGAGGTAACCAATACAGAGACTGTCAACATGGACTGTTGCACTCTTTAACCATTACTGGGTTTTCCCTGACCTCCACTGAATACAGATCATTTAAAAAAAACCCAAAAAAACCCCACACACACACGATTTATTACAACTATGTAAATAAATCAGGTGGCGTGCTAACTGTTAGCTTGGGCAACAGATGAAGCATGAAGATAGTAACTGGATCCCCCAGAGTGTTGGTAGTCGAGCAGATTAAGCAGATGACTGATATGAATTTTGGATGAGGTCTTCTCTACAGAAGCTTGTCTAGATTTGTGGGATTTAGGAGCAAGAGTTTAACATCATTTATGATCATTATTATGAATTCATAAATTGTGGAAAATAGTTGACATAGTTAGGAAATGTAGGGAAGTTGATGCAATGTTCTCGAAGTGATGAAAACACAGGTCTGTATGTCTGTGCTGCGTATCTGTCTAAGAGTTACTCTATTCATTCCTCACTGTATAGGGGAGCATATTTCATTCATGAACATTCCCTCATTTCTCTGCTGGTCCAAAGTCACGGAAGTAGTCACACACACACACACACACACACTGAAATGCATTTTTAACTGATGAATACATGAAAGGCAGAGGAAGCAGAGCAGTGGGGAAAAGGGTGTATAGTAAGATGTAATCCTCCATGTGTCAAGACGGGCCTCTCCTTGCTCTCTCACTATCTGTATGTGTATTTGCTTCTGTGTATTTAAATCACTCATTAACACAGTTTTACCTCTGAGGCTGGCTTCCTTGTCATGATGTTGTGTTTCCATGCCAGACAGATATGCCAAAGCACACAGATCTCGGCCAGTGCTACAACATCAAACCTGATTAGACTAATTGAACTGATTTATTCATTTTATTCTGAACATATAGTATTTTTTATTCTACGCTCCTGTCTTATATTAATAATATTGCCCTGGTTTGTAAGTCTGTCACTGCACCTTGTTTTATTCCACTAGCAGAGTTTTATTTTGATTTCCTATGAATTTAAAACAACCTTCTCCTTTCGGAGCAGTTGTAGTTAGTAAGGTTAGTAGTTTGATTCCTGGCTGCTGGAGTCAATCCTAAGCAAACTACTCAACCCTGAGTTGCTCCCAAACGCATTCATTGAAGTGTGAAAGACAGATGTAGAAAAAAAGCACTTGGGTGAATGAGACATGTTGTGTATAAAGAGATGGTGAAACAAACTGCAATATACTGTGTACTCTGACATATTTCTATTACAATCAGCATCTGTAAACCTTCTAGGAATTTGAGCTACAGTGGGCCGTCTGTTAGATTGGACCACTTGCATCAGTGAGCCTTGGGTGCCCATTATCCTGTAATTTATTCACCACTGTTCCTTCCTTGGACCACTTTTCATAGATGCTTTTAGATACTGACCACTGCAGAACTGGAACACCCCACAGGAGCTGCAGTTTGGGAGATGCTCTGACCCAGTCTACCCATACCAATGTGGCTCTTGTCAAATTCACTAAAGGTGTCGCTCTTTCCTATTTTTTCCTGTTTCGAGCACATCAAGTTAGAAGACAAAATCCTCATTTGCTCCCTAACATATCCCACACGCTAATTTGTGCTGTGATGATGAGATGAGATTAAATTTAAACTCAAAAGAATCAATTTCATACACCACAAAGTTATTATACCTATTATCCAACAAAAGACTTGTAAAGTTTTTCAGCATTACCTGTTTGACTTTACTGACTTCATGTTCTATACAAAGCAAAGCAGATGTTTAGGTCAGCCCCGACAATCAGCAGTTTCCTTGCTAAATAAAGTATAAGGCTTCAGAAGCTTTGTTGGTTGAACTCTAGTGTTCAGCTGTGTTTTTTTTAGGAAAGCAGGAATCCTGCTGATGTTGGTCATTTTTATTTTGGGAGCGATTAGTCTCTCCATTTGCATATTGGTAGTGCCTGATCTCCCTGGCACTCGTTCATTCATCCATATGCAACACATCTGGAGAGGAATAATTTTCTCTCTCTAGCTTCAGGCAGTGAGAAAAGAAACACAACACAAGAATGGTGTGCTGCTTGTGTTTAATATATGAATTATATGCATGAAGCCTTTTTATTTTTTACAGTTGATTTGAATTCCAAATGAACTGGAGGATATGAAAGGAGTGAGTTGACAAGGTCTTTAAAAAAAAAAGAAAGCCTTTAAAGTGTTTCTTATTGATCTCTTGGGGTTCAGTGGGGAAGAAAAGGCTAAAAAACACCAACCCGTCTCATTCCCAGAACGTCAAATACAGTTGCTGCTAGTGTCTTAGAGATTTGCACAGGGTGTCCTTTGGTGTTGGTGCCTTAATACACTGGCTATAGTAATACTACAAAAGTCCTGTTTATGGTCCTGTTTAAAAATGGAAGACCACCTTTTGTGTTCGATTTGGGACTTACTTTCACTTTGGGTTTTTTTTGCTGTTGAGCTTTGTTTTCAGTCACTCTTTGGTCTAATTTTTCGTATGAAAACTTCTCGGTCGATTTAGGGAAAGGTTATTAAACAAATATACACAGAATCCCCCAGACCAGCTAACTGCTGAAACCTCTGATTCTTTCGAGGTGTTCACACTTGCTGATGATCAGTAGCACACATAGTAGGAACACCTGGCTGCTACTTACTTTGTTACTGTAATAGGCCTGGGTCTGGAGACCCAGGGTTCATGAGTGTTTATAGACTTTTTCATATCTGATGGGTTGTCTTGGGCTAGCGGTCCTTGCAGGGTTTTGTATTATACTGTTGTCCCTCATTTTCCCTTTTTCTGGTGTGTGTGTGTCTGGGTGGTGGTGTACTGGTTTTCCTGGGACACCAGCCCTAGAGAGTGTGTCTGGCTGCCTCTGTCTTTTTCCAGGAGGATTGGGGAAACGAGAGGGGCAGCGAGCACGTTATTCACAGTTATGAAAGGAGCGGAGACATGGATCACGGACACTGGGGGACACACTTCGGGAGCATGTATGAGGATTAATCCTTGTGTGATTAGTTTCTATGCTGTAAATAAATGCACTGTCTTCATCTAGAGAGTCCCGTGTTTGGTATCCTACTTTCCCCGCAACCCCACAGGCTGCCACTGTGGACCAGGACAGTTACTTCCTTTGGTGTCAGTAAGGTTGTACTTAATTTTTCACAGGTCTGCATAGAGTCCTGTGAAAACTTCCTCTTTTACATGTCTATGTACACTTAATATCAGTGGAAAGCTGTAGTGAAATAAATATTAAAGTGTTGTAGGGATGAAAAACAAAGCAAAAAATGTTAATAAACTTTCTGAGTATACCTAAGAAAGTCCTCAAAAAAGTAAGCCCATCTTTTTAGTCATTGCTTAACTGAATTGTAGGATAGACTAACTCAAAATGAAGGTCTTGACCCAAAAATTAGCAAAGATCAAGTAGCTTTGTATGATTAAGTTGATAATAATGTGAAAGAAAATAACTTCCATCAAACAGATCGAAAGACTAGCCAAAGACATTTCTTGGTAACAGTGAAGTTCACACTTTAATCTACAGAGATTATGTCATTTTGCGTTATTCTCCTGAAATCACCCAAATCTACTTTATCGATGTACAGTATCTTTTCCACGCTCATGGTGTTTATGTGTTTGTGAGGCGTTGCACTGTTCGACATATTCTTTCTCCTAACCCTCTTCTCAGATAGCAGCAGGAGTGCCGTAACATGCTGTGAGCACAAAGCACTGGCAAGATCTGCTGTTTAACTGGAACATTCCACACTCTGCTGCTCTAGACAAACACTTTGCCTCTTGCTCTCTTTCTCTCACACACATGCACACACATGTAATACAGAAACACACTGATAAACACGCAAACCTTCATACACCTGCAAACATGAACTCAAGACATATATGCTGAGATAAGCACGTTTCACTTTGCACATCTTCTTGGTTCCATGTCTGTTTGTTATTGATAATATGAAATTAATATCTGGTGGCTATGCACACCAAGTAAAAAAATAAAAAGCTCTTATCTTGAGGCAATATAGTAAGCTTTCATTAAACTCCTGCTTTGCTTTCCCTGTCTGCACTTGAAATCTGCTTTTTTTTTGTCTAATATATAATGTAGAGGCATCACAAAAATGTGTTTGAAATTAAAATGCATGTAACATTAAGAATAGAAAACAGCATGTAGTAAATACAACAATCTTTCAAGGCTAATTTCTAGATATATAGAAACAAAGAAAATTCATAATTATTATAATTACCACAAACAATGTAGTACCTCCAGATTTATTTTAACCATTGCTTAACGTCTAACAAGGCCACTTATATGAGACCAATTAAGGCTCCAAATGTAATGCATATGCAATATATCAATCAATCAATCATCAATTAATCTGTATTGACAGACTTTATATGCAGTGGCGGTTTTTGATATGGGCAACATGGACCATTGTCCAGAGCGGCATCGTGGTGGGGGCGGCATCATGGGCAAAAAAGAGTTGGTCGCACCCACGTTGCCCCGACACAATGGCAACGGAAAGACCACAAAAATTCTGACTTTCAGATAGCAACCTTGTTCTTTAATTTAACTTTGACTCAACAGTTAACAAAAGCAGAAACTTTAATATTACCCATGAATCTGATTTTGTGGAGCCTAGATAGATAGATAGAAAGGAAAACCTAAATAATAATCACTGATACTGACTCTTAGTTTACACTTAATCTGGTCTTTAAGTCCGACGTCATTAGCTTGTGTCTGGGCCCAAACTCCGCTGCATGTCCCAAAGTCAAACGAACACTGCAGCATCACTGAGAGTTGAAAAACTGTCTAAATTCTTTCATCTGTCATAAAATGATTAGTGTGGCTGCTCTACCAGGTGTAACAATTAGGTTTAACATCTAGGCATCCATGAAAACAGAATTTATGAAATTTAACAGAGTTAGAAGTTAGCAGGGGGTTAGCTCGCTAGTTTCCACCTAAACATGATATACCATGTTCTGACTGAGAGATTTCTGAAACAAATTAATACATACAGCTCTGCTATCACTTCTAACAAAAATGAAGACAGATAGTTAATAGCAGTGATCTTTGTAGGGTTACTGAAGTTTGGCTAGCTGGCATAAAATGATGTGCTACGTGATTGGTCATAGCGACACAGCTATGTTAGCATAACATAAACAGTGAAGCTGGAGGATGAACGCTAACTTTTTCCACTCGAGAAAAGTTAACGTGAGGGTTCCTGATGGTTAGGGACAAATACAATCGCATGGCAGGATGTTGTAAACGGACCAAACGAGTCAGGAGAACAACTGAGATAATCCATCCACAATACCAGGTTAGTCATTAATATACTGCTGCATCGGCTGGGGTGTAGTTACATTGTAAGGATTTAAAAACTGAGCTTTAAAATGAATAGCGAAAATATAAAAACCAAGAGAAGCAGATAGTGATCACTGACTGTTTTTAGGGGCTTTTGAGATGAAATAGAACACAGTACAAAGACCACAGTTTTGAAAGTCCACACAGAAAAGATTCAATGAAAATTTATACCAACAAACTTCTTTTTTCAAGGCAACAATGAATCACGGAGCCTGAACCTACATCAGATATTTTCACAGGAAAATTAATTAAAATAAACACTTATGTTTTTGAAATCAAATATTTACATTCAAGTTCAGTTTTTCTCATTTCTAACCATAAAAGTATCATGAAAATGTTAAACACCCAGGTGTCTGATTGCACTGTGACTGCTGCATGATAAAGTAGTTTGTTTTCTTCCGCTCCTGTGCTAAATACATGCCATTTATTTTAGATTTGACCTAGAAATCTTCATAAACTAATCTTAGTATCCATTAACCTAATCTTAGTATCCACATTCTTGCCTAGATCTTATATTTTGCATGTGCATTCATTTATCCTTCTCTGAACTCTTCCTATGTCCTCTTCTCACCCTTCCTGTTTTTCCCCAACTGGAAGGAGTTAGTTTAGTCAGGGCGACGTGCCTTTGGCACTGTTTGAAAATCAGGTTTCCCATTAAGCCCTTGAAAGTTGAATCTGGGGGCAGGATGTGTGTGTGTGTGTGGGTGGGTGTGTGTGTTTTGGTGGGCTTTGTATGTTGAAGGATCTTAGCAGAGAGAACCAGTTTAGCGCCAGAGGCCTTAGAGCAGTTTGTAAAACATGAGGTACTCATGTTTAGTCAAAATAAATGTATAACAGGACATTAAATATACAACCCTTGTCGGTTTACTATCTCTACATGACCATTTATGGAAAAAACGGGCACATAAGGAGTAAAATGAGTATCGTGGGAAATATAAAACCTGATCTCTTGAATGGGAAATGACACACCACACACATTACTCTCACAATGCTTTATCTCTAGTTTTAATAATGCTGAATCAACGTCGCTTTTAAAAGTAAATTCAAGCAAAGTAGCTCTTAATCTTCACGCAGAAGGTGCTGGTTTTCAGATTTAACATTTCACCCTCTAGCAGTTTGAGCTGATAACAGCTGTTATCAGTTCCTGCACGTCCGGCCTTTTAAATCTCTGCCGAGTTTAAATGACTGCGAGCACTGGCAGTCGTAGATGACACATTGTGAAATGACAGACAAGAGCAAGCAAGTCTTCTCAGTCCCAGCTTTACATTGCAATATTACGTCTCGGTTTATTACATCGATTTTTGCTACAGCTTAATCTTTCTGCTGGGTTGTGCCACGTATTTTGAAGGTGTTTGCTTCTCCTTCTGTGCTTCCTGCAATCCCCAAAGCAATCCCCGGTAACCTTTCCCCAACATGCAAAAGAAAGGTTACACCAGTGCAATTGTCTGAGCTTTAATACGCTTCCCATCTCACTCCACTGCCACTGTTTGTTTTTTTAAGACATTTTTGCTGTTCATTTAGCAAAAAAAAAAAACTTTGAAAGTCACCCCTTGTCTTTTTTTTTTCAAAAATGTTCTTGTCTTATTTCTCTTCAGTTGGCTTCAAGCGTCTGAACTTCTCATCACACTAAGTTTGCTGTCAAGCTGGATTAGTCCATGAAGTTTTTTTTTTAATTATTATTATTACTATTACAGGAAGGTACTCTGGGCTTACTTCTGACAGACAAATCTTGCTGAGTTGCAAGTTCAGAGTTTATCCATTTATTTTCTGGAGGCCATTTCTCCCTCTCCCCGATTATTTCTCTTTACTCTAAAGTTTTTCTGCTGCAGCTTAGTGGTTACACGTGTGGCATCGTCAATAGAAAGGCATTAGAAAGAATGGGGTGAGTAGGAGGTCAGCACTTGCCTCTGCTTGATGAAGGTCTTTACTGTGGAGAGGAAGACAAATAGGAAAAAGTAAAAACAAAAAGACTGTTTATTTAACAAAATCACATGAACCTATGGGGCTTGTTGGGTTCATGTCATAAGCGAGAGGACAAATATGCACAAAGTGCTTTTTTTTGCGTCTGTCCCATTTGGTTTTTCAACCATCAGAATTATTGTCTGAAGGCCAAAAAAGATGCCCAACAGATTTACTTTACCGAGTGGACCATCGTGGCCTTGCCGTATTGGTCCATTTGACTGACCCTTGTATTTATTATTTATTTAATTGATTTTATTTTCAGTTGTTACAGATGGGATAGACATGACTGGGGGATAGGAAAGCGAGGGAAAGAAAAACAGAGGGGAAGAGGAACTGTGAGAAAGAGCACTTAAAAAAAAGAAAATATATCTTTATCACCTGGATCAGAGAATAAAAAAAAGAGAAAAAAGCATAAAAAAAGAGAGCAACATAATAAACACAACACCATCACAATAATCTAGTTAAGTATAAATAACAGTAAATACTAGATATTAAATATTATTTTGCAGCATGTAAAACTGACAGTGCACAATGTGCTTTGAGGTAGAAGCCAAAAAAAGGTGGTTTGTGTCTGTGAACACCTGTGTGCACACCTGTGAGGATGAGTGTGCTTGTATTCAGAAGGTTTCTTCATGAAACAATCTGCTAGAGGGCGTGGAGAGCCATAGCCCCGTCCCCCAGAGCATGAAGCAGGTATGGATGATATACAGGCCTCAGACATCCAGAGCACCCAGAGTGCAAGAGCCCAAGGAGGAACAGCGGAGGGGCAACTGTGCCACCCTCCTGGAAAGCCCCAGACGAGGGGTCACCCAGCAGCATCAGCGCAGAAGCCAGAGGGTGTTGCAGTGACGTGTCCGCAGCCAGCTGTGCCAGAGTGGACCATCCATTTTCTTGAATTTAAAGGTTCAAGTTAAAAACTGCTGCTGTGTTTATTTCCTCACTCAGGAGACACAAGAGATCCAACGAGCCCAGGCAGTAAACAATTTTAATTGTGTGCCAGAGAAACAGAATGTTAGCATAATTGATCAAAAGTTGGAGAAAAGCCTTAGAAAAGCCATGTCCGGCTTATGTTTCATCTTCGGCATCTGCTGGACATCTCCCTGTAATAGGACTCTTCCCACTTCACCATGGCAACCATGTCTAGTTGGTGTCCAGCCTTTAGAGTTAGAGAAAGGGGAAAGAGAGCGCATTCCCTAATACCAGAATTTATGCCCTTGTTTTTCTCAAGCAGAGTCAGCCTTAAAGTTTTCTACCTACTGGTGCCATCACCAGCCCAAGGAGACCATCCGCGTCATACATTCCTCAGAGAAGACTTCTGTCTGTGTCTTCTAGTGTCAGTGTGTATGAGTCTAAATCCAAAACTATTCCACAATACCCTATTTGTGCGCAGTAAAGGATAAAAAATATAAATGTGTGATTCAAATTGTGAGGTATTTAACCTTAAAGATAAAAATAATTTCTAACAGGCTTAAAGATTTGTTTGAATTAGTATTGGAAGCTCATTAAAGTTTAGTACTCACACTGCATGTTTTAATTACACTTTCAAAATGTCTGCCATCACATGAAAGAGAAAGTTTACACAAGACTCTGTGCAATCCTGTGAAAAACAAAGTACACCCTCATTGCTTCCAATAGGAATTAAGAGTGTAAGTAGTTGGCAGTTGCAGCAAAAATGATCAGCACATGTGCGCACCTCTGTACAAGCAGAAGTTTTGGCAGCTTGCTGGTCTGGAGCATCTGGGTGTGTGTTAAGAAAATATCCTTTGGACAGACAAGGCCACAGTGAAGACACCAACACAAATGCCTCAATATAATTGTCAAAGGGCGAATGGTTTTTGAATTCACAAGACCTGGGCACTTTCAATCAACCACGAACTCCTCTGTTTTCCAAAGAATTGTAAGTGAAATTTGAGGTTATCTGTCCTAAAGCTAAATTGAAAAAGTGAAACTAATTCATGCGTGATGTATGATTGCAAGCTCAGCAAAACAGCAAATCTACAACAGAATGTCTGAAAAAGACAATAATCAGCATGTTAACATGGCCCAGTCTAGCCCCAGATCTCAACCCAACTAAAACGGTGTGGCCTGAACTTAATAGCTGTGCATAAGCAAATGATCACAAAGTACCTGAAGCAATGTTGTAAAAAAGAGTGGGACAGAATTCATCCACTACAAGGTGAGAGATTAAAAAACGTCACACAGAAAATAATTACTTAAGGTTATTGTCGCTAAAGAAAGTTCTACAAGCTAATTAATCGTGTGGTTTGCTTTGTTTTGGAGACTTTCTGTTATCACATCTTGTATGTTCATGCTGTTTGACAACAAAATCCTTGAATATTCTTGTGCTTTACCTGTGTTGGTTAAACATTCCCCATGTGATTGGGGTTAGGGTTATAGAAATCATTATATAATTATTATAGAAGTAAAGAAGCTATTGCCTATCAAATACGCTCTCATATACTTTCAACACAGATACACTTGATGTCGAAGAAATGGTGTCCTGTTGCCTCACAGGGTGAAGGTTTTAGTTTCCAAACTCTTCCTGTGGACTTTTTATGTTCATCTTTTACTTTTTTCCATTTCTTTGAGTTTCCCTCCCACAGATCAAATAAATGCCTGTAAATATTGGCCAGAGCTAGTTTTCTTGTCTGTGTTAGCCCTGTGACAAACCGGTCCAGGGTGTAGCCCAACCTCCTACTATATGTCAGCTGGAAATTGGATAAGCAGTTATGAAAATGGATGGAAGTTCAACCACTGACTTACCTGAATGTGCAGCAGTACAGAAGTGACTTTGATTTGTCTTCAGAATCTCAAAGATGGGGTCTTTTGTCCATTTTGCTAAAGGGAACCAAAGCATTTCATTTCAGTGTTACACAGATTACAGGTGTGTAAAAGTTGTTTTTATTCAAAGGTGAAAACTGAGAGATAACCCAAATGATTAGGTGATCCCCAGCGACCATGAATAAACAGTGGGTGACACAAAAAACAGAAAGTGTTACATGCAGTGCATGCAGTGAGCACACAGGCTGTACAAACATCATTTGGTGTTTTTCAGTCAAGGTCAGTCACAGCCCATCAAAGCAAAACCTGCCGGCCTGTTTAACTTCCTGAGGCTTCAAATAAGGAACACAAAGGTTTGAATCATGGTGTCCTGGATGACAAACCTGCCTCACTAACTTCCTAGTGTAGCCTTCCGGGTCTCTAAAATGGGACCGTTATCTCTCTTTGGCCAGTATTTCCGTGGCTTCCGTGGATGTGTTCCAAATTTAAGATATTTTGGGAAATTGCCGTACCCAACTCCCATCCACAGTTGTTTTTTCCTTCCACTCCCTGTTATATCTCCTGAACTTTTCCTGTCCTTCTCTCTTTCTCCGGCTTGGCTCCTATCTCTTCACCTCCAACCCACCATCACCACAAGCCACACCTCTCTGATTCATCGCAGCCCCTTCAGCTGTGTCGTAAGAAGGCGCCTTTATCATCATCATTATCACCATGTTAATTCCAGAGTCTTATCTTCCTAAATAAAGTGTGCGGCTTTGCCTCTTTGTGCTGACATCCCCAGGCTGCTATTGAATGTAGCTCATTTCTATCTTGCTCTGCTTTGCATTGAATTGAACCTGTTTTTTGGAGACTTCCACTAGAGTAGCTTGCATCAGCTCCATGCAAGCTAATAGGGGTATCAGCACTTGCCTGCATCAGAGAACATCAAAGCGAGCAATTCCCTCTGAACAGAGAATCCGAGTGCACACAGCGGGCAAGCATGCAAAAACACACACTCAGGCACACACACACAGACGGGTGCATACAGCGGGCATGAGGGAAGGGGAAGCTTCCTGTTATCACACAGCATTTCCATATATGTTAATAGCATTCTTGTTATTGTGCAGAAACAGCCGATGGTGTGATGAAGTGATGAGCTGTCCTGGCTGCAGGGAAGAGGACTGACAGGGTTAGAAAACATTACAATCTGTAATTTTTTCTTTTTTCAGGCATTGATTTTCCTCCAAAACACACACAAACTGTATACGCACGCACAGAAAACACAGCCACACAATTGATTTCCCGCCATTGTCCGTGTTAGTGCTGATATGAATGATGTGTTTGATGTGAGGCGAGTCATTGATGTTTCTGCTAACACCACATGATAACCCTGTGAACGGTTTCATTTGATGCCACTTCTGAAAAACCTGTATGGGAACTGGGTCATGAAATTTCAGACTTTCAAACAATCATACTCCAAAGCTAGATGAATGGTACTTACTGCAGGCACTGCTTTTGACCAACTTACTGATGTGCTATCGTGTGTGATCACTGCTTTTGCATCTGTACACATCCGTGACAAACAACACATTAGAGCTATCACAGTACTGTAATCATATTTGCTGAAGGAGCTTTCTTCCCCCGCATTTGTTGTATAATTTGATTTGCTTGGTGAGTGGTCACAGAGCACTGCTCATTATCATCTGAATAATTCATAATGAATTATGTTTGTAATTTCTGCTTGGATATCAGATCTCTTTGAGGTCACGGAACTAATGTATCGATTGGTTAACATCTTTGGAGCATATGTTTTTCGAAAAACAGCGAGTCCATTATCTCAACATAAAGGATTTCAACCAATGCCGTGCCACACGTGGACTTCCAATAGAGGCTCTGATTTAGCAGCTCTGATATAACATCAAACACCTCCTACTCATAGACAAACAAATAACACGCTGGCAAATAAAGACATCAGTTCCAAGAAGAAAAGTGTATTCTACAACAGAAAGACTGTGGACAGCAGTTTTGACCTTGAATTTGGAAGATGTGATGTGAATTTTGTTTAAGTCTTTTACCCAGTTTTGTTTGTTGACTTAAGTGAGGTTCATTATCAACATCTTATGGTACAAGTATAGTGTGTTAATTACTGACTCTCAATGTAACCCTGTGTCTATTAAAGCTTCTCAGACAGTGTTTGTGTCAGCCCCCTGTAAATAAACCTGTGTTAAACTTTTCCTTTACGTCCACCGTGTGAGTCCTCCGTTCAGTCAGACCTACAGCAGTGGCACTCCATGGGTTGGACTCAAATGTCCAGCACTTCCCACAGATTGCTGATGAATTTGGAGGCCAAGTCAACACCTCAGACTCCTTGTTGTCCTCCTAAAAATTACTGAACCATTTTTACTTTATAACGTGCCAGGGTGCATTATCCTGCTTAACAAGGTTACAAGAAACAGGGAATAATGTTTCTATTAAAGGGTATACATGGCAGGGCCCAGGGTTTCCCAGCAGTGCATTTTGGTGTTTCCCAGGTACAGAAACATGATTTGTCAGACCAGGTCACTTTCTTCCATTGGTTCATGAAATCTAATGTGAAAACACCCATTGTTGGTGCGTTTGAGGGTGGACAGCAGTCAGCATTGGAACTGATTAGTCTCCAGCTTTGCAGCACCATATACAGCAATTTGTGATGTACTGTGGATTTTGATACCTTTCTACAAGACTCACCACTAACCTTTTTCAGACATTTAAACTACAGTTGGTCTGTTGGATCGGACCGCATGAGCCAGCCTTCGCTGCCGATGTGCATCAATTGGCTGCCCATGACCCTGGTGCTCTTTCTTCCTTGGACCACTTTTGATAAATAAGTTTTGTGAAGTCTTCTAAAAGCAGTGACGCATTAGCTTCAGGGTGTGCAGCACTAGTGTGCAGGGTGATTTTTTGATACATTTCTTGACAAGAACTTGTGGTCTTGCTGACAAGCCACTGATGAATGAAAGCATAACCAGATTTTTTTTTTTTTTTTTTTGCTTAATTTGTGTGATGTCTTAATATTTTGGCTTGGGTTCAGAATTTATTGTACAGTTTAAAAGTGTCGTGCTACATGCTGCTGCTAAGAGGGGTTTTATGGTGCAAGCAGAATCATATTTTTTTAGGTTCTTCTGACAGTATGTTTGGAGGAGTCTAAATAGCTGCTCTTGCTGATGTGGTTTAGGCACCTGATCAAGATGTCACTCAGATGTGTCCCTGTGGATGTATTCCAGACTGATTAGCAGGAGACACTGAAAAAGCTGGAGGCATCATACTGCATATTTCATCTTACCAGAGGATCCCTTAGGATGGAGCTGGAGGCTGTGAGTGAAGAGATTTCTGGACTACAGTGATTAGTCTGCTGCCACTGCAGTTGGAATAAATGCATGAATAAGTGGGCAACACAAACAAGCTAGTACTTAGCTTACCTAACTTGCCTAGTTTTTTTAAAACCAAATACTGTATATCTGACAAATATTATTGCTAAATTTAATATACTTAAATAGTAAAATGGATCCGTTCGGTTTTATGTAGAAATGAATGACCAGATCCTTGGTGTCAAAAGCAGGTGTTGTCTTCTTCAACAGGAAAAAACAAACCATATAATGTGATTGTGTCTATCGGTGTAAGGATAAGGATCTTTAACCAGTGAATTAAAGTGCTCCACTGCAGTTCTACAAAATCCCAAGTGCATTTCGCTTGATGCGCATGACATGTTTGTCAAATGCTGATTGATTAACCAGAAGAGGGATGGCAGACATCATGGTGTTTCCCAGGAATGGGAGAACCATGAAAAAAACAGAGCATGAACAGTGCAAACAGTAGCTGTAATCGATATTTTTCATTCTTTTTGGCACTCGGTTTCACTTAAACTCTGTGTATGTCAGAACTTCACTCTTCTCTGTGACTGGGTGATGACCTAACAGTACAAACATATCTTAAAAACACATTTCCACCTTACCATGAAATCAAAACAGTGAGTTACAATACACTACAAAGCTCCATACAGCTAACTGCAGAACTGAGGGATAAATCAGTTTTGTCTTTATTATGAGACGCTATTTTTATGTACGCAAAAGCATTTGGTGGAGTGGTAGTATGAACATTTTAATTAATGCGGCCTTAATTATTGCATTGGAGCAGCTTCTGTTTTGCGAGTATCCTAGTGCTGCCCTTCCCAAGTTGAATTTTCTGATGAGTGTAGATCTTCACATCGTCTCCTTGTTATTGGTATATGGAACGAGTACAACCCAAACAACTCAGCAGGCAGCTTCTTTTTAAAAGTGAAATTGGGCTAGTACCTCTGGGACTGTCAAGAGTTTATATGCCGTGTTAAAGATTCTCTTTCTTCTATTTCATTGATTATCTACATTGACCGGTCGACATCAGAGGTTAATTTAAGGTTGGTACTATTCAAGCCAAGCACTCTGCATTAAATGCATTTTTCATCCCTTGCTGAAAGGAACAGTTTCATAATCAACATATTTATATCATAAAGACAAATAACATTTTTAATAAATTTCATGGGTTAAACTGTCAGTGATGGGCAGGTGATTTCAGAGAAAATAAGTAAAATCATACCTATCCGACAAATCGGTTTAATGACTTGATGGCTCAACTCAACATGCCGATGTTTAGTTAGCGAGAGAAAGGTTGTCATGCAGCAGGGTCTAATTAAAACTTTTGTCATTCAATGTATTCATTCTGAACAAACACATGAATAATTGGACAAGTGCAGCTTTAAATCTGTTACTGTGTGGCAAACATTTACACAGTGATTAGAATAATTCATCAGCATACATTCCTTATTTGGTAAACACTTATGGAGACACTTTCAGCCTAACAAAGTGACACATAAAGCTCAAAGCTCATTGTTATGAAACAATTGGTTTGTCCTTACAAAAGATTAAAATTTCTAAAATTAGAAGATATTGTTTTTTTTTCCTTTTTATTGCTCATCCTAAAGTTATGACTAAGTTACAGACTGTCCCTATGCTGACACAGGAAGATATAACCAGTCAGCTCTCAATTCACTGACCTGGACCTCTCTGCCTTTTTTATGCCGTTGGTGCCTTTTGGAGCATTTTCAATGGAATTCTCTGACAACAGAGCTTGCTATGTGTTTCGTACTATCCAAGTACATACTGTGCAGTGCAACTTCATAGTTAATATGGATGCAGCAAGACTCTACCCTCCAACCTAATCACTAATTCTGGCTCCCCCCCTAAAAAGAGAAAAATGTTCACATGCTCGATATATACTAAAAGTTCAAAGACTTCACAAACTCTGTGTGACGTTTCTGTCTCATCTTTTCATTTGGCATAAAAAAGTGCATAACCCCATTGCATGTATACATTTCAACACATTTGCAAATGTGTTTTCATTTGCATGCCTACATTGAGTTTTCTGTGGTCTAAGTCAACATTGATGATCAGAATACCTAAACTGAGTTGTAATTGCAACAGAAGCTTCCTGTCCCAAAGTGGGATTTGAACCCACACCTGCCTAAAAGCAGCAACTTATACCGCTCGGCCATCCTGTAGCAAGTAGCTGCAAGCTCCTTATTCTAAACCGGTATTTAAAAAAGATTACTCACTGTGTCCTCTGATTGTCAAGATTCATTACTGATACTGACTTCACAGTGTTAACCACGCACAGTCAGTGCAAAGCACATCGTGAATGTCGATGTGCAGAAATCTGCTTGCTCATCAGAGCTTCCATTCATATAGTGCTGCAGTAGTTCCAGTACATCCATTGTGCAATATAGCACAAGTGTTACTGCAGTCTTTATTCAAAATTGCCAAAATGACTGCTTTAATCAGTTAATGTAGCTGGTTGTAATTGGTGATATAATATATTCACAGTATGTGTACTGAATCATATTAATGCTGTGTTCTGTAATGCTATTGTGGACTTCTTGATGAAGGGGACTGTGACACACCTCTAATCTTGAACATATGATGTGAAAACTGATATGTGAGCGCAGTCATTATGATCATTCCTCAGATTCTATTTTAAAAGCCTGGCTTCAGCACATCACTTCGCCATACACGTGATGTCACCAGGTCTCCAAAATATTTACACACATGGATCAGAGTTTCTCAACAAAAGGTATGACATTATGTCAAGGTTCAGTTCTTAGAGCCAATCATTTCCATGAGATGTGCTGCATGGCTCTTTCAGTTGTGTAACTGGGATCCCTGGCTTTTCACCACAAGGAAAATTTAACAGGTTCTTTTCTCTTTTCAGGATTAACACTAGGACCTGGTCACACATGGCATAAAATACAGGGGACTATGTGGAGTGTTAGGTTTACTTACCTGGATTTCATTTAAATTTCTATATGTGTGTATATTTTGTTAGTCTGTGTGTACTTCATGAGTAATACATGGCCTGTTTACAAAGCTACACAATTAAGTCATGAATATATGCATATTAAATTATGTTTGAGGAAAATGTTGCATATAAAATATATTGTCAAACTGACTGTCTGCACTGACAATCAATGGAAACTCAGCTTTTCATGTTACTTAACAGTTGTGCCACCAGACAAATTACATTCATATTTACCAATGAGTAGACAATATTATTATGAACGACATTTTGCTTAGATATAGACAGTAAATTTATCATTAACACATCTATCTGCTGTGTTTATACAGTGCTTTTTAAATTCTCCACTTATATTCATATAGTGTTCTTACATTACATTTTGAATTGTATAAGCATTCCAATAGTTAACCAGTTAAAAACCAGTTCATTTTAACTTACAGAAATTACTTGGTGTCATTTATTAATTTGAATGTCCTTCAAATTATATGACTAAAACCAAGAAAATATGACCCCAACTTTCCATCTTTCCAATTAACTGCTATTATTGATATGCCATGTAGAGCAGCTCAGCACCTTAGTTGTCCCTGCATACCAAGAGACTTTGCCCAATTTCTGTTCCAATATAACTGCATACCAGTGCACAAAATAAGGTCCATGAAGAGATGGATGAGTTAGTTTGGTGTGGAAGAACTTGACTGACCTGTACAGAGTGCTACTTCAAGACCTACATAGAAAACCTTTGGATTGAACTAGAGCCAGGTCTTCTTTTCCAACATTATTGTCTGACCTCACGATTGAGTTTTTTGAAGACTGGTCAAAATTCCCATAAGTTGTGAAAGTCTGATGGTTAGTGAAATCTCATTGTGTAACTTTAAGCTGAACGTTTTTCCTGTTGCCATCTTTGATATAAAAAAAAAATACAAAATCTAGGAACAACATTGAAATGGCCAAAATTGCAACTGGTCTCATTGTCACTTATTCCAAAATTGACTTAATCCCTATAGACCAACTAGCCTATATATTTACTATATCCTACATAGAATGGTTTTAAGTAGTTTCCCCCCAACTAACGAAAACTCTGAATAGGGTGTATTATACACCTGGATAGTAAATAAATTAGAGATGTTTGTTTGTTGTTTGACCGATGTCCCAACAAAGGTAGCTGGCATCTGCTAGGCCTCCACTAATCCTACCTGTTAATCTCAACCTGTTCACTTTGTGTACTGCTGGATGGAGCATCTTACTAATACTATGGCTGGTGGTATGGTACAGACATCCCAGAATTCAATTTAGTTCAGTTTAATTTATATAACACCAATTAACAACAACAGCTGCCTGAAGGCAAAACTAGAACAAATATGTTGATAAGTGTGTCTTTGTGTTGCATCCACAGTTTCTGAAAGTAGCGCCCCCAGACTATGGACCACTTTAAAGTTAAAAGGCAACATATGTTTTGCTCCCAGGTTCCCAGGTCTCAGGTTTGGGCCCTTCTCTTGGTTTTCTTTAATCGCTTCCAACACCCCCCGTGGTTTTCTGTGGAACGAACTTACAAATCATGGACTTTAAAGTCTTTTCTAGCTGCTAAAACCAACCCATCAGTTTAAGTGTGGTAGACGCCGGTCCGAACAGATTTACTGCCCAATAACTTGTACAGCATTTTTAATGTGTAAGATATAAATGATGCGCTGTGGTAGATCAGTATCTTTCAGGATGCCGATTTGGGAGATGACCTGAAACACCACCTGTGCCACACTCTTTGCAGAAATGGTACACAGTGGCACAGCTTCAGGATTTCGTTTTACATAAGCCACCAGCACTAACACAAAGCATTATCTGTGTGCACTCTGATAAATGGCCCGATGAAGTTCATGCTAATCTGCTCAAATGGGACCTCCATTAATGGTAATGGGTGCAAAGGCACTTTTGGGATGGCCAGTTTGTTAACCAGCTGACATTCAAGGCAGAATGTGCACCATCGGTGAACAACTGGGTGTGTCACGACTCACTTGATAAAGCCTCTCATTAATTAGTTCAAATGCGGGTCGGTCTGCGCTGCTTCAGAGCGCACTAAGTGACCACAGATTTTATATCACTCGGTCAAAGGCTGAGTGTAGGGTGTCGTCACGAGATTGCTCTAATGAAAAAATCTTCCGTTGAGTGAATCACTGGAGAGATGGCAACACCACATTTTCAACTGAACAAAAGTAATGCTTAAACTAAAATATCCTATAGTTAACCAAATTAAAGGTATTAGCAGCTACTCACTAGTAGCTCAAAGAAAACACAAAGTTTAGGCAGCTGAACTCCTGAATGAGTTCATCCATAACAGATCCATAGACTTTCTTTCTAGCTTCAAAAATACAACATGATGGCCAAAATGCTAATACTCATGTATGCATGATCCCAAAACCAATGGGTAACATCTACCTTTTATACTGGCTATGGATGTTTGTCCCTGAAGCATATCCTGCTGCATTGCCCTTTTTGACTCTAATGGGAACAACATTTGCAAAATGATTATCAACATTGCCATCATCAGACAATGTGTTTGCTAGGGTCAGAGAACAAGGGTAATTTTTCTTCTCTGAGACTTCTATACTCAATTGACACCAGTTCAACTGCTTATTAACAAAATCTAAAGAAAGCTTATCTAAATACATTTTTTTTGTAGAACCCTGAACCGCTGAATATGATCTTTGAAAAATTTTTTTAGAGGATCGTCAGCTCAGAAATGTTGATGCAGTGTTTTGGGCTCTTTAACACTGAACTAAGAGCATCTCATTCTTATCTCTATTAAGTCTATTTCAAGTAGAACAGTGACAGATTAATCCAGCTGTTGACGAAACCATTCTCCAAATTTAACTATTGTGTAATAGTGGAGGTGAAACATAGCTGATGTTCTGTTTAGAGCTCACAGCAGGGAAGAAAAACTAAACCACTTATAAAGTGAACTGTTGAGGCAGTCTCCAATGAGAGCTTCTTTCAGTGTTTTCCTGATGAAATACATAGAGGGAATTACAGCAGTGAGTTATGAACATGCATTGTTCCAAGGTTATTCACAAAGACTTCATTACAACTGTGCAGAGATTTACATAGATTTGAGAGTCAGTTAATGAATTTTTATTGTTCTGCTTCTTTAACGACAGAAGCAAACTTGACAATAAACGCTTAAATCCATGTGTATTGTTTTCTGCTCGCGACGTGGACCTGCTGTGAGGCGATAAGAAATGGCAAAACCACTTGCTGTCATGATCGGCTTTGCGCTGTGATCGCAACCAACATGATGAGGGGACACATGGACGCAAGTGCTCTGAGGGTTTGGGACTACAGATACAGAGTGCTATAACTGCCACTCAAGAAAAGTCAATCAGGGGACAACGGAGATTGTTGTCAGTGATATGTGGGAATAAGCATCATCACGAAGACAGGGTAGCAGCTGATAATTGGGCGTGGGACTCAATGGCAACAAAGCAACATGGCCTTAGTAATGAGATTAATGATGTTGTGTTAGGTCTCGTTTCACTAAGGAGAGGATTATCGCCGAGCAGCCCTCCTAAGGTGAAGGAAAGGACAATTACTCTGAAACAGATTCACCAGACCATTCCCTTTCTGGCTATAGACAAAATAATGTTTCAAAGCTGGGTCAGGGCTCATTCCCACAGACAAAAACGCTATTTACTCAAAGCTCCTCCAATCATTATATTAGAGAAGACAGCAGTTTTTAGCTTAAGTATTGCAGGGTGACCATTGGGGCTCTGTCAAGTTCAGAACTCCTGATCAATCACCTCATGGTGATTAGAAATATGCTCCTTTTATATGACCAAACAGAGCAAATAACAATGGTTTGCTTTATTGGAAGTGAATTTTAAAAATGAATTTTCTTGAACACTACCACCGCTGTAAACAGGAAAGCCATCCATTAAAAATAATTTTTGGACAGTGTGAGGGTCTTGCTCAAATGATGTAGCACTCCTCTACAAAATCTCTCTCTGAGACCTTACAATGTCAGTAGTGTTTGTGAAGATGGGAA
Organism: Hemichromis elongatus; assembly: GCA_015108515.1. NCBI lineage: Eukaryota > Metazoa > Chordata > Actinopteri > Cichliformes > Cichlidae > Hemichromis > Hemichromis elongatus. Next base: position 28,268 of record VUQR01017050.1, read on the forward strand.
GCAACAAAAACTGCTTCAGCTTAACCCTTTTTAGACACTATTGTAAAAAGGATCCAAGACATTTTAATGTTGTTTCTCCACCTCTTCCCCACAGTCAACATCGAACCACTCAGAGTCAGCTTTGAGCGCAGTCCAGCACAGACTCCCTACCTGTCGTGAAAGCACACCAACACCCTGCCCCATTAATCTACTAAACGTGGGTCAATTTCTTCCCAAAATTAAGGGGTTTGTCAGCTCCCTCTGTTGTTCCAGCCGCGTCACCACGTGGTTCTCTGCCAAGATCAATTTCAAAGCTTATCACCCAGTTACAGCAGACCAACTCCACCGTCCAGGCTGGGAGCCCGTCCACAAACTGTTCCAGGACTACCATGTTTAGCAGTCAAGGTTCTCCCAGCATGGGGCCAGGCTTCAACTACCTGGCTGAGGCATTGTGCAGCCACCTCACATAAGCTAAGAGCCAATCCTCTGGACCCATCCAACCCTCCTGGGAGTTGTGCCGGTGGTGCTCACTGGAGAGGCCCAGTCGGTTTAGGATAGTTTCCCACAACAGCAGCAGCAGGAGCAACTGGAGGGCCCGTGCTTCAATCAACAACCTGCATGCCACTGCTGTTGTCTGGAAGACCTCCAGGAAAGCTTCTGGGTCATCTCACTTAACCATCTGATGAAGCTTCATGGGGAGGGCGGTGGAGGTGAAGCGAAGGAGCGAGACCAAACAACAAGATTTTTCCAGTACCTCTGTCTGCTGCTCCTTCTGGGCCTGCAGGTCCAACAACTGCTTGTGATCCATTGCCGCCTGCTCAAGGTGCATGGCCACCAGCTTAGACACCATCTGGGCCAGTGTGTCGCTGGTCAGAGCTAAGTCATGCCAGTTGGGTTCCTGCACCTCTGTAAAAAGGACCTGGCACAACTCAGGTATGGCTTCTTGGTTTTAGATCTCAGTCGGGGTCATCACACCAGAATCAAATCATTAGTTCATTACCAGGTCTCTGTAGAACTTCAAGACATGTTGAGGAGGCCATTTAGCTATTTTAATAAGCTGTGTTGGATCAAGGACACATCTAAAACCTGCAGGACACCAGCCCTCGAGGCATGGAGTTCTCATTAGACCTGGGAGCAATCCAATGACTTTGCGCAGCTTAATCAAACTGTTGGGCTTGGCTAAATCAGTCTAAATCAATCTCATGCATCTGGTTGCAGTGGTGGTCTTATGATGATCCAACACATTCTCACTCCCAAAGTTACACTAGGTGACAAATCTTCGGTATGTTACACTTTCGGCCACCCAACACATCCCTATGTTAAGAGTTCAGAAAAATAAGAAACACGAGAATCGTTTGGAATCAATCTACACATGCATGTTTATTTTACATGAATCCCTTTAGAAAACACTATCTAACACACTTAAACTGGTGGTTAGGGTGGTTTGGTTAGAGTTAGGATTAAAGTTAGGTTTAGGACTATAGACAGCTGGAACGCGGGTTAACGCCACAAGCGTCAAACTATTGTATTCCAACCATTACCCAGCAGGTATCATAGGAACGCAAGCGGGATGTGACAAATCGTCGGTATATTACACTGTCAGAATGAGAATGGTCTTGATGCTCTACAATGTATATACCAAGAAGTGAAAAGTATCATTTAAACAATGCCTCAATATTGTTGTCTCACAAATCTTTGGGCCTACTCCCACTACTGTCGCTACTCTCCTTGCCCAAGTTGAATAAGTCTGCTAATTCTGTTTGGTTTGTCTTGGTTGGGTGATTTTGATGCACAAATGGCCACTGTCACTAATTCATTATGAGGGGTTTACAAGGGTCTACAGCAAATTATTGATTTTCCCACTCACACTAAAGGCCATATTTTTGATGTTACTCCTTGGAGCTTGTATCCTTTGATGTAAATTTAATATTTTCTAAATCAAATCAGTTTCACACTATTTTATAGCAAAACATTAATAACATTGATAACTGTCTTCTCTGGTGGAGTTGACAGCCTGTAGAGACAA
>VUQR01017053.1:8247-54457 GCA_015108515.1 Hemichromis elongatus
TACATGCCCCCCCCTCCCCCCACTTCAGCTGTAACTGTAAAGAATCTCTTGATGCCAAAGAATAATTTGACTTTCAAATTTAAAACCATCTTCTACTTTTTTTTCTCTCTTGGCTTACAGCACAAAAAAGGCCCTGGGGATAAAACCGGGTGATTATTTTGAAGGAGAAACTACAGCAATAGCAGTAAATGCATTTTTATTAGGACCATAGTTAAGAAATCATTCTGATATCTGCTGAATAGTTTAGACCAGGGGTGGGGAACTCCAGACCTCAAGGGCCGGTGTCCTGCAGGTTTTAGATCTCACCCTAAGTCAACACACCTAAATCAAATAATTAGTTCATTGCTAGGCCTCTGGAGAACTACAAGACATGCTGAGGAGGTAATTTAGCCATTTAAATCAGCTGTGTTGGATCAAGGACACATCTAAAACCTGCATGACACCGGCCCTTGAGGTCTGGAGTCCCCCCCGCCCCCCTCGTTTAGACTATCAGGTTGAAACATCCTGATACCATATCAGTAATAATCACAGGCACAACAATGCTCTACATATAACCCCTCTCCCCCCCAACACTATAGTACAGCCAATGACTTTGGGTTTAATCCCCTGTAACATTGAATTTAAAGGGATTTCATCTGAAATTACAATATAATTATATTTACACCCTCAAATACTTAAAGGCAGGTATGCATGGAAAGGAGGTAACAGTCAGATTTTTACAGGAAACAAAGAAAGAAGAAAGAAAGAATGATACTATAAGTAAATTATTGTAATTTTAAGTCGTGTGGAACTTCCTGGGAATTTTGCTGAAAAACAAACAATTTTTCCCATCTTACATCATAAATACGCCATCAGGGCCGTGCTATGCAGTGGATCAATCTTGCCTTTTTTTCCTGCACTGAGTCACTGTCCTGGGTCAGTGACTCAGTGTTTTGATTTGTTTTGTTATGGTTGTTAATCTTTGGTGTCACCTTGGTTTATGGTTTTTGGTTACCAGGGTTTTGGTTTCCGTTTTTGTATTTTGAACACCCTCTGTTCTGTCTATTTTGTCTCTGAACCTGTTGTTTGCTTCCTGTTTTACTTTGAAAGTCCATGTCTCATGTCAGTGTTCTAGTATTGCATCCCCTGTCTTGTTAGGTCTAATTTCTCCCAGCTGTGTTTCCCTCCTGTCTCCAATTCCCTGATTACGCCACTACGTATTTAAGCCCTGTGTTTTCCTTGCTCTGTGTCCTGTTGTACCCTTGTTACGCTGTGTGTTTGACTTGTGTGCCTGTTTGTGTCCCAGTTTAGTTCCTAATTTGTGTTTGAGGTTTTAAACTAAAAGCTGCCGCTTTTAGTTCATCCCTGTCTGTTCAGCGAGTCCTGCATTTGGGTCCAATCTCCCACCTGCCACACAGGGAACCATGACTGTGTTGATATGCTTGATGAATTTTCTTTTATTCAACTGTCCTTTTATTTTACCAATATATGTTATGTGGACTGTTCTCCCTTACCAACTTATAAGAAACAATAATACCATCAAAATCTGCAGGCCTATGTGACTGCTCCATAATACAGCCTAAGTCACAAACAAAATGTAATTATTTATTTTTGTCCTGTAAAATACATGCATTATTTAATATTACCTAAACATTTGTTCACAGACTACTTAGGTTTACAATGTAAGTAAATTTGAGTTGTAACCCATTTTTTTTAGTGTACCTTGAAAGTATTTGTAGGTAAATATAATTACTTTGTAATTTCAAATAAAGATGTTTTTAAAGAAATTTCCAAATTCCATTTCAAGCTAATTTAAAACACAGCCTTTAGAACAGCCCAAAATGAATGCATTCAATGGTCATGGGGCCAAAAGCTCAGTCAAAAGTAGCACTGCCCAGTCGAATGTAGCATTTGTTGATACCCAGACTGATCTGATAGTTTCATTATAGCTTTATTCACTTTTTTTCCATCAGTTACACTTTGTTTACTAAATCGGGGATGACTTGTGCACTGACATGAATTTATTTAAAAGTAGAAAACCTGTAATTACAATATGACAGTGTGGCATGAAGGTGCCATAATTGGCGCTCGCCCTCTGTGCTAACATTAAAATAAAAGTAATGAATAAAACTCCACTTCAATTTGAATTTTTCGAGATATTCTGTTGCTACATTGGGATGAAAGCATTATGCGGATCTGCTGAACGAAAGGTTTCAAAACAGAAGCAGCGTTCTTAAAGTTTATTTGGTGGCAGGAAGTGTCTCTTTAGTGTTATTTTAAGGTTTATTTACGGAAAGAAGTACGTGTGAGACTGCTCAGACTGGAACAATTGTGATAGAGCCGCTCAGTACTAATAAGTCATACAAACAGAGGCTATTGTATAGCACAAGGATAATGCCTCCTCTAAACAAAATGTGATAGACTCTAGTTGTATTTAGGTTGCTTTCATTGTCCTACCTTATACCAGACAACCCAGATATAGACTCAATCCCTTCTGCAGTCTTCTCTCTTTTGTGCTTTTCAGTAAAAGTACCCACGCTGAATAAACGTCAGCTGGCGGTATTTTTCTCCACGGCTGAAAAACGGCGGTATGAATACTTCTTACACATCGCCTGGAGGACCTCGTTTGACTTTCTAGCAAGAGAAAATTTCTGTTTCTGTTTAATTCCCTATTATCACTTTATCAGTTAAACCAAGAATGGAATCAAATAAAAAATGTTTCTGTCAAAGAAGGAAAAAAAAAAAGTGATCATTCGAACTCATGACCTCATGAGGTCCACTAGTTTTGCCTACTGAGCTAATTGGCTTCACATTTTACTAACAGCTTTCCTGAGTCTATGATGCTGACGTTGTGAAGACGATCACTGTAACAATGTAACGTGCAAGAAACAAACATGAATTTAGATGTACAAAGTAGCTTTAAAATGTTATTAACTTTAAAGAAAACAGGCTGTGGTAATACTACTCTGTGTACATGGAGAAAATGTTCTGTGGACTTAACCATACAAATGCATTTAATTCCTCTTTTGCAATAATCTGATCTATATTTGTGTGTGACCTCAATTCTTCCGTCTGCGTGCGGGTCTGCTTTTGTCGTACGGTGGGAGATGACGTCAGACTGTCAGCGTGTTTGCTGCGTAACTGTTGTTTAATATTTACAAGCTCAGAGTCCAGCACAATCTGCTCAGTTTAACTTGTGATGTCAGAGCGATGTGAACGCGCTAAAGGACCAGTAGAAAATTCAAACAACTCCATTACCCATTAAGGCGTTGTTTGCTCTACGGGGACTCAGTAAATAAAACTTCTGAATTAAAAACCTCCAGGATACCACAGAGAAATATACAGAACAACTGCTAATGACATGCAGGGGTACTCTTGTGAGAACGAGGTCACTTTATCATGCCTGTGCCTGTGCCCAAGGGCCTCATTGTCTCATTGTGTATCCGTGAATCAGGGAGTATATTTAACCGTTTTAAATCAGCTTCCTGGACTGAGACAGGATTTCTTTGACCCTCTTGGCCAGAGTGTGCAGGTGTTGGACAGTGTGAGCGCACCTGACGTCACTGCTACAAGATACCGTCTCGACATTCGACCGTCTGCCTGTCTGTGTGAGTCTGTTTTTGTGTGTGTGCGTGTGTGTGTGAGGTGTTGCAGAATGTGTGAGCAGCATGACTGTGCAGAGGTGTCTGTGCTAATCTCTGCTGAAGGTGGCAGGTGTCTTAACCAGGCCATCACCTGGTAACCTACTCACACACACACGCGCGCGCACACACACATACAGACACACACAGACTGCCCTCTATCTCTCTTACATCTACTCGTCTGACTGTAAGTGTGTTAGCGTCCAGGTTGGCTGCCTGCCCAGCTGGAAGAAGAGGAAGAGAAGGGTGGAGAATGAGACGAGGCAGAAAAGCAAGAGATGGAGGGGAGATTAGAGGTCACTATTGACAGGGTCGGGGATCCACTCCGGAAAGAAAAGATGGGTGTGGAATCATACAAACGGTAAACAGGTTGCAGTTTTTCCTGTAAGGATGCATGTAGCCGCAGGGCATGTGCCAAGCAGTCTGACCCCTTACGGGCAGAGTGATGCTCGTCTTCTGCCGGCGAACAGCTTGGCTCTGACCCTCCAGCTCCTACTGACGGGCTTCTGAAGAGGAGCAGACACAGACATGGCTCTGAATCAGCACCTGCTTCATGAGGCTCTGCATCTATCTATTTAACTGCAGGGAGAGTTGAAATATGGCTCACCGAAATCACTTTACACTTGATTTTAGGGTTGATCTGCATCCCAAATGTCTGCCAGATGATTATTGTTGGTCATGTGGCACTTTGGTTCAGTTAGGACACCCACATAGAGGTAAAAGCATTCTGCGCAACAATAATACCCGCTTAGTTTTGCGGAATATCGGCAACCTCGACTGTAAGTGGAGCTTGAAATGCACGCCATTATTGAACACAAACATTCACAGTTCACATACAGCTAATTGCTAACACAGGAGGCAGACTCAGGAGGTGGAGGCAGCGGCGTAGCTGTGGGATACAGAGCCGAATGTTTATTTAGACCACCTAGTGTTAGAGAGATCTCATCAGCATAAATGATTTGGCAGTGTACTCAACATATGATTATGTGAAGGCACCATGATTTCAGACTGTGCCCTGACTGTGTAAATATGAGGAGTTGCAGCACTAATGCATCAGAAAAGCTTTAAAAAAATTGAACTTCCTGGCAGTTTGTATTAATTTACTGATCACTAACAAGTATCAGGGTCGCAGAGGAATAGAAGTTAGAGCATGTTTTGCTTTAGTAAGCTGACATATTTGCCAGTAAATCCTGATATGTGGGCAGAGTTAGAAGCAAATGTTTAATTACAGGGTGGCACATGCATAATCATCCAACACAGGATTTTCTGCTACAACTGGATATGTTAGTCAAGCCCATGTAATGCATTCCTTTTACCTCAGAAGTCAGGTCTCAGGGTGCCTCTGCCGCTTGCTTGGTTCATCAGGTTACCCATATGCTGAAAAACTGTTGCAGGGCCATGGATTCTAATCTGACCACAACCATTTCATGCGTGTCTCTCCTCACTTTCTTGCCTTGTACACTATCCACTTAACAAAGACAGAAAAAGTGAAATAAATGGTGAAGCTAGGAGTGACGTCATACCAGTAATAGAAATGGAAAGCAGCACCTGGATTACAACACAATACCTGTTATCGGTTGGGTTTTTTTTTTCATTTTTGTTTTTAAAAAAAAAAACACTGCACTGCACTTGCAGCTTGTTTACGAATAGATTCTGATTGTAGCTTAGCAAGTTTATTTTAGTGCAGATTACAAGTTTAACATTTTTACTGCTGGTCACACTTGCTGTTGCTGCCATCTTGAATTACAGAGTTGGGGGTTGGTGTGGGATTTTTGACTTTCTGGGTGGAAAGTTCAACTTGAGGCAGTGTTCTAGCTGAAAATTTCCACTGGGAACTCGAGAATTTCCAACTTCCTACTGCAGCAATTTTCTGTATATAGAAGATGGGTTAAGCCACAATGATGTGAATGCTTTTTGAAGCTTTAAAGGTAAGGTAATTTGAGATTAATTAATATAAAAATGTATAATGTAATCTTATATATATACTAACATTAAGATTAGTAGTTTTGCTTCTCTTGTTTTTTCTTAGCCATAAGCGACTGTATTTGGGCAAGAAGGCGGAAAGTCATTAGTGTCTTCAATATCAGCAGCTATCAGCTAATGCTAGGAAGCCTCATCAGCCAGATGCATCCCTAAACTGTATTGAACATACATGGACACCTTCCAATGCTAAGCAGCAGACTACTATTCCTCCACTCTGGACACATTATTAGTGAGATAATTTAGCTGAAATGCAGGCGCACAAATGCAGTTGAGAGCTTCAGTTCAGTGACTCAAATTTTAGCAAAGGTCAGGCCAAGCAGAGAGCTACTAGCTAAAGCTTCCTGTGCTGTCTGTCACATTAGCACAGTATTTTTTTTTCAGGGGGGGGGGCAAATCTGACCAGCCTGTAGCTGGCATCCATTGTATTTCTGCCCCCTCTTCTTCTTCTTCAGCACCATGGATGCAGTAAATAGAGGGACAGATCGAGTCTGTGGGACTGAGATGGTGCCAGAAAGCAGAGGGAGTATTCAAATTATTTTTCACAGTTTGAGAGCTCAGAGATGCTGCGGCAGTCAGGAACATTCGCTCCGATAAAATCTCACATATTAAGGCACAATTAACGATTATTTCTCCAAAGCAGAGCAGCGTTGTGTGATGTATCAGTAGCTTAAAATGCTTGTGTGTATGTGTGCACGTTTGTGCCAGACATTGTGCAGCAGCAGCCTCTCGGGTTACTGAGGAATGCATTTGAAGTCAATCACAATGAAGCTTTCTATCTGCAGAGCTAGCCTGAAGGGGATCTCCAAGCTGAACTGATCTCGACCAGTCGGGGGGAAACAACAACTACAAAATCATCTTTGGGTCGCGCACATCTGGCAGAAAATCTAGTGGATGTTTGTGTGCATATATTGATTTATGTGTAGGAGCACCTCTGCCTCCCATTGTTATCTGACTTCCTGAATCTTAGAATTAACTGAGAGCTATAGACCCATTGTTCCTACAGTGAAAACACGCGCGCACACACAAGCACACTTGGTATTTTTCTGCTGATCTAATTTTTCCTGATCTACTGGCTGCTGCTTTAATACTTTACTCTATACCTAAATTTAAAAAAAAAAAGTGGAGCAGATTAGCTCCTGTAGATTTTCTGTACTAATATTTGTGAAACCACAGTATTGTCAGCTTAGCCCTAACATCCAGATTCTGTAGCTGTGCATACATGCATAGACAAGCTATAGGATCACATTTATGGTGCTAAACTTGATGCCAGCTTCAGATCATGTTTCTGCCTGACTAAGTGCAAATCTTGCAACACCCCTCAAAGGACGCAGTAGGATTGGCCTTGTGAAAACATGATTTTACTGCCCCTTAATGTCATTTTTTTCTCCTGTTCTTTTTTACAGGAGTGTATATATATATATATAAAATTATATATTCCCGAGGAGATTGTTTTAAAAATGACTCCAGCTGGCACCGCATGGCTCATAATGGCATTGCTTCATGCATTGCCAAAAACCAGGATTGCATTCACCCCGCAGATGCAGCTGAATATATAGCTGTCATCTTACAGTTTCCTTTTATAACGACTGGGAACAAAATGCAGCGGTGGAGGGAAATTAAGGGCATACAGATGATTTTGGCCTTAGGTTATGTGTGCGGTGGATGGGGAGCTCGTTGCATCTCGGTGTGGTTGGTTAGCTATTTGGTGCAGGCTGAAAGTACAGCTGTTTATAGCTCCCCCGAAACAGAGGCGAATTGCAGAGCTGCCCCCTCTCCAAAAAAAAAAATCCTGTAAAAAACACACACCCACACTAAAGGTCCGAGGAGCATTTATGTCTGCATGTACGTGCGCACGACACCACAGACAAAACCCGTGATTACACTTGTCCAGACGCACACTCAGTGTAATTACATGCAGTGACGCACGGCTGCCCGCCACGCTGTGAATTCACACATATTGACTCACAATTTAAGCATGTCGAGGCACCGAGGTGGACTTTATATGTCTCCTAAATGTTGGGATAAATGTAGATTATGCACAACTAAACAAACAGGGGCTCCACAGCTGTACTGTGGAGTCCTGGAGGTTGTTGATTGTGTGTGTGTATGTGTGGACCTGTAAATGGGGCCCCTGGGGTGGGCTCTGGTGCCGCCTTCAAGGGCGGGGTGTGTTTATTTAAGTATCTATGTGTGTGTTTGTTATTTGGCAGTCACGCTGAATTTAGGGGGCTAGCCTCGAGATAAGGAATGGAGTTTAAGATGAAAGGAAAGTGGGGCGAGGACAGGGAGACACTGGCACAGAGTTTGTGGATTCAGGGGGAGGTGAAGGGAGGCAGAAAGGGAGGAACAGATAGAGGGGGAGAGCCTTAGGAGGAGACTGATGGTGGGGCTTCTTCTTCTTTCTTTTTTTTAAGGTTGTTTATTTGATGTTGCATAACACCTTTGCTTATGTAGTTAGAGCTCATGTGTGTGTGTGTGTGTGTCTGGTAGCTTCTCACTGGGAGATGGGAATTTTGGTGAAAGGCAAAGGTTGCCCATGGCAACAGCCCTCATTGTAAAAGTGATCCTTGGAATATAGCACACACACATACAGATATGAGAAATGCACATTTGCACCCTGCTCACAGTGGTATGTCTTTTTTTTTGGTATTTTTCAGCACTGTCCGGGTTTGACATCTCCAAGCCTTCACACACACATACTCTCTTATTCTCTCGCTCACACACACACACTTCTCATACCAATCTCCTCAGTGTGTCCGGCCTCCAAACAGCTTTAAGTCAATTTCATTTTCAGGAGGTACATATAGCGTTTCAGCTCCACCTCATGCTGTGATGTGATGGACTGAGATGCTCGGGTCTCTAGATTCCATTATGCTTTTATTGGCTTTTAAAGGCATCAGGTTTCCTCTGTCTGGAGCCGGGGAGGAGCTTGTGTGCACAATTAGCATCACACTGGCTGGTAAAAAAGAAAAAGAGCTCTGCAGGCCCTCGGGACGGGCTTAAGATTGCTGAGGAGATAAGTTTGCTTTGGTCAGATTTTCAGCAGAAGACTGACTGTTTTCCAATACCTGGAGCATAAACTAAACCCTTTTTAGTCACTGGATTATTGCACTACTTACTGTTTGCTACTGAGCTCGGTCTAGGCTCAAAATATACACGACATATACACGTTGGAGGAAGCGTTCAAAAGCTTTACGCTCTGTTACTCCAATAAGCGTAGCAACAGTTCAGAAGTATTTAAGAAAACATCCTCTTAAGCACATTTATGATTTTTTTATGTCAGCAATTCACTGATTGACAATACTGTGCTGCTCATAGTGAATAAGACACTGAAAAACAGACTTTCTGGACTGAGCAGATCATCTACTTACCTGAAATTTGGTGAGCTGACCCTCAGCTCATCCAGGTCTTTGAGAAAGATGCCGGACCTCAAAATTGGGCCTGAGATACACAGACACTCCTTTGGCTCTGAATTCAAATGTGGGGAGCAACAAAAACCTACAAAATCTCCGTTTAGAGCCAGATTTCATTTTACTTTCATTTTTGACTCCAGTCTTTGGTCAACTTTGGCTTATACACAAAACCTGGGTTGCTTGGTTATGTTTAGAAAAAACATTTTTTAAATTCACTTTTTGACGATACGAAACCCATCCCAGAAGGCAATCTTCAGATGTGGAACTCTTCTCTGCAAGTTAAAATTATTGCAGAAGAATCACTTGACAAATGTTTATTCAATTCGGTTCTATTTACACAGCACCAAATCATAACAGCAGTCACCTCAAGGCGCTTTATGTTGTTAGTTAAAGATGCTACAATGATGGAGAAAAAAACACAACATTCAAATGACCTACTATGAGCAAGTACTTGGCAACAGTGGGAAGGAAAAACTCCCTTTTAACAGGAAGAAACCTCCGGCAGAACCAGACTCTGCCACCACCAGTTGGGCGTGAGAACAGGATTTGATTTCGGTTTTATGGTCAACAATTTTGCTGTTTTTAATCACTCACATAGGCAGTTTCATTTTCACAGCAGCTGTTTTCAGCAAAAAAACAAAAACAAAACAAAACTTTGTTGAGCCCTAAAATTTAAAACCAGACTAATATATTGGCGGGCTGATTGTATAAGCCAATATTAGCCTTTTGCCGATCTGCACATAGCAAATCTGTTCTGAACATGTTTCATGTGTCTGACAGGAAAAAAATATCGGCCGATATATTAAAATATTAGATTTTTAAATCACCTATTATCAGTATTGGTTCTTCAATTGTATATTGTTCAGGCTCTACTAAAAAGCCAAAAGGCTGTAAAACCAAAGTAGTGACTGATTTGAGCATTTGGCAGTTAAAAATCCAAATAATTCAATTTACAAAGCTATAAGTGGAGTCTTTATTGGACTTCATCATGGCCAGAAGCACAACTCCTCATGCTAATGGTCCTTTATGCCTGCTTGATATGCAAATAAGCAAATGTTTGCCAGCAGTGTGAACACATCGACTCGAGAAGCAGATAAAATCTCAGTTGTATTGGCCTCTTGTTCAGCTGCCCCCAAGTAGCAGAATCACACACACAATGCAGTATGTCTTTAAATCGGTAGAAGATTGTTTTAAGTAAACGCTTTAAGATATTTAGCAAGAAAAACTGTTTTTGATGAAGTGAAAGCCACTTGGCTTTAATGTGAGTGATCCATCCATTTAATCATTGAAAAACAGAGGTAAAAAATGTATCATATGAATAGGAGTCAGTATAGAAAACTGTAAATTTTAAAAGCTGTCTGTAAATATTTGACTGGGCGTTCCTGACTGTGCATAAACTTGTGAAGAAATGGCGACACCTCTGTAGGTTGAATCTATCTTTGCACTGCAGTGCGTGCAGCATCTCTTAAGTGCATGCACTTGATAGCAGCATTAGTTGACCCTGTGTGATGGGAAAAACCTCTGAGTGCTAAAGTGTGCGTTTAAACATCGCACGGATGTGGGATTCAGGTCGAGAGAAAGGGATGAAGAAAGAGAGAGATGGGGAGGAGGAGGGATCAGCCTCAAAGTGAACGGAGGCTGAGGTGGTTCACTTCAGAGATTCAACCCCTGAATGATCCCTCACTAATCTCCCCTACCTGACCCCGGTGGGGGTCGGCATGCTTGTGCCTCCTCCTCACGGGCTGACGTGGAAAAGGCTTGGATTAAGCTGGAGTGATGAGAAGGGAGGATGCTGTGAAATGATCCACGAGACAGTTATGAGCATATTTCAGACAGGGTGGGGGTGGGGGCCTTCAGGGTGCTGCTGTAAAACTCAGAAGAGGTGGTGATGTTTTTCACCTCCGAGCCACATAATTATTTTGAAATGGTGATAAGTGATCTGTGAACAGTTGTATGGAAGAGGATTAGGGCCACTGGGGGGAAAAAAGTGGGCACGTCTTTTTTTCTCTTTTTCAGAAATCTCAGAAAAAAGTCTGAATTCTGGAAAAGAAGAAAAAAAAGACGTGCCCACTTTTTTTCCCCCCAGTGGCCCTAATCCTCTACATTACAGTTGTGATCATCACAGGCCGTTCATCTAACTAAACATTGGCTTGTTTAAGGTTCTTCAGTGTCTCCGTTTTACATTTTTGTAGACTGAACAGATTTTTGTGTTTTAGACTGCTGACATATCTCAACAGTGTTGGACTGATTTCCATTAAAATTTGGTGCAGACATTCACAACTCTGTAAGAATAAACTTTAGAAACTAACTTGATTTTTAATCTGTGAGATGTTTCCGTTTACGGCCAACTCGAGGCTCTATAGCTGTAGCAATGGTGTCATTTTCCTGCTCCGGCTGCTTGAAATTTGCATGCTGCTCCTCGTCTCCATTTGGAGTAATTTTCAAACTGTCATATTTGGACTGCCGCTCAGACAAAACAAGCAATTTAAAGATATCACGTGTGCTTTGTGAGTGTAAAAATGAGTACTTCCTATCATTTTAAATACAGAACACTTCATATTGAAAAATATTACCCTATTAATCCGTAATGGAACAAAGTTCAGAAGTTAATTGCTTTCCTTTGCTTAGCTGCTTTACAGGCCGAGCATCACTTGCAATTGACACATACGCAGAGACAAAATGGAAACCCCCCCACCACCACCACCCACCCCCTTCCTCTCTCCTTAAAAGCTTTGATGTTCCACTGCCAAAATCCCAGCTTTAGATCAACTCATTAACTATGCTCCTCCATAGAGCCACAGACAGACAGATGTTCCCCTGTCCAACATAATGCAGCTGCACCAGACAACTCTGTGTTTGTGTGTGTGTGTGTGTGTGTAATCTGCCAAAGTGGTTTCTCTTTCAAATGAAATGACAAACTTCTCAGTCATCTGTAATCTCTCTCTGTCTAACAGGGACAGAAGTGGTCACTGCCTATCGATGACGAAGGGTCGGCGAGAGATGAATTTTACGACGATGAGGACCTATACTCGGGCTCTGGCTCCGGCTGTAAGTGTATATATATGTGTGTGTGTGTGTGCGTGTGTGTGTGTGTGTGTGAGGTTAGACACTCATGCCCTGGTTCTTTCAAACTCAACAGCTGCTGGGTTTCAATCTGCTGACCCCGAAGACCACAGTCCCTTCTCTATTCAGACACGCATGTTTGGAGACCGTGCATGCACGCACGCACGTTCACACACACACACACAACACACACACACCACATAAACATGCGGCGTGGCGAAGTTTGGGAACAGATTTATTAAGAAAATTCCTCAGACACACCCCTTACAAACAAGCACCAACTGAAGCTCAGTTCCCCGAGATCTTACTTACTCTAATCAGATTACAGGCCATGCAGATTAGACGATCACACGCACACCAGCAGTCGTGTGCACCTATGTGCGAGCGTACGGCCCCTGTTCGAGCGGGGCTGTAGGAATTACCTACTTAATGTAAATCACATTGCTGTAATTCAGGTTGATTTTCTGATCTTGCTGTCGAAGCTCAAGCACGGCGCTCCTTATTAAGCATGACTCATTGAGGGCTGCCCTCAGTTCAGGCGCTGCGCTAGTGGCGAGCACGCTCAAAATAAATTACAATTCAAAGCAGGAGAGTGTAGCAGAGGCACCCCCTGTGGCTGAAACAGCAGCCTGGCAAATTGCTTAAGCTCAAACCTCACTCCAGAGCCCAAAGAAAGGGCTCGTTTTTAACAGGCAGATGTTCATTTTGTGTCACAGTTGCTTCAGAACCAGTTTCTTTCTTTCTTGCCTTCTTGCTTTCTTTCTTTCGTTGTTGTGGTGTCTGATGTGTTTAACAGAAGCTGCATTGTTGGAGTCCATTTTTCGATATCCTCTCCACCTCCACTACAGCCTCCGTGTCTTTGTGCCTGTAAATTCAATTTGTTTCTCTTTCAACCCAAAGAGCTTCAGTGCTGTAACAGAATGAAAGGTGGGGTGGAGTAATAGTATTATGAGATTTAAAAAGAAAATGAATCACTCTTCTCTTCTCTTCTCTCCTCTTCTCTCCTCTTCTCTTCTCTTCTCTTCTCTCCTCTCCTCTCCTCTCCTCTCCTCTCCTCTCCTCTTCTCTTCTCTTCTCTTCTCTTCTCTTCTCCAGGTTTTTAACGCGGCTGAACTCACAATTTGCTGCAGTCGTTCTCATGTACACATTGTTAAGTTTCTGCTGTCAGACAGCTAAATGAGCAGAAAATGGCGATTTAATTGGGGTGCTAAGTTGTCATTACATTCACTATTTATAAGCGATTTAAAAAAGCAAAAAAACAAGCTCTCTGTGTGCTTTTGTGTATGCTGACATTTAAAGGAAAGATGGAGGCGGAGACACTGGAAAAAAAAAAAAAGTTGAACGATGCTTTCTGTGGTTCTGCAGAAAGTCTTCCCTCAGTGTTTAAAATTTACCGAAGGAATTAATTGATGAACAGAGCAAATAGCTGCATGTGTACTCAAGGACAAATTAATTGCTGCTTAATAGCTGGTGCTGATGTCATGATGGTTGCCCAAGCTTGGGTTTTCTCAAACCTCAAATGGTTGGCCTTGGAGTTTGAAAGATGGGGAGTTTACCAGACAAGGTGCATCTTAATAAACTATATTAACGTGTTGCATTATGGAAAGCCTTTGCTTGAGGAGTTTGACTAGGAAGAGAAGTTCCAGCTTCATGTGGAAGTCTTTTAAAGTTAGACACGAAGTCACCATGTTGACTTGTTCCTGCAACATCAGAAATGTTGCTTGAGGATCATGGTTGCCATTGACTGTAAATTATGGGAATGGCTGTAGGTTGAATAGCTTGACCAATACGTTCATTCAGGAGACTGGGGCTCATCTCTCATGTGAGTTACCAGTGCAGACTTAGCTAGGTTATTCATTTATTTATTTTCAGTTTCGCTTGCAGTTTGATTTTGTTTGATTTAGACAAGAGAACTAACGTTTAGATTTGGTAAATATGATTGTTTATGTTAAAGTAAGCCCTTTTTACTATGCTACCCACCTGCTAGGACACCTTTCAGAAAACTCTTTACGCAACTTGTCCCTCATTCTATTATTAAAAGCTATAGAAATACAACAACGTGAATGCGGCCTGTTGTGGTGATGTTCCTCAGTACTTTGGTATCAATCCGATACCAATTAAATACAGGGCCATTATTGCCAATACCAATACTTTTAACGGATAAAGGCAGCTTACAAGGAGAGAGTGTGTAGTGTTTATGAGATGAATCATCATCAATTTTCAAATTTTGAACAGGTTGTTAAGGTTAATGATGACTAAATCACTGTGATTTGAACTTAGTTAATTAAAAAAAACACTCTTTCAGCATCTATTTTGAAACTGTTTTACAACTTTTTGGGAGTTCAGGAATGTAAATGTAATTTAATTTATTTAACGCAGCTCACTGAGTTACATGCTGAACTCAAAAGATAGATACAAAGTATGGATCCAATCCAGTACCGATATAGTGTTGATATCGGTACTATGGATATTTGGATCAATTCACCTACCCGTAGCCCTCAGGCAACATTAAACCTGTGTGATTGCAGCTTTAAATATATCAGAGAGTTAAAGATAAAAAATCATGCTGTTTGGTGCAACTCCTGCAATTATAGTGGATCCTGCAGTGATGAAGTATACAGCATTTAAGCATTGATTTTCAGATACGATGACATGCTTTGCCATCCTTAGACATGACAGGATTTATGATGCTGCACGAAGAACAGCGCAGCTGTATCAGACCTTGTATGCGCCTCTCTTTCTTCCATTACATATCCCTTCTTATTTTCTACTGCAGCCCATCAAGTAAGCCATCGGGGGAACTTTAGGTATTAGGGATATACACGGGGGACACCTGTTAGGGACGATGCAATCTGCTGGCTGAGTAAGACTAATCAGATTAAGTGTCAGAAGTGTCACTAGAGAGTAAACTACTGAGTGTGAAGTGAATGAGCCAGCAATAGCCTCAGTGTCTGATGTACTTTGTGTGTGTGTGTGTGTGTGTGTGTGTGTGTGTGTGTGTGTGTGGGCGGGTGGTGGCTTACAAAACTGTGTGATGGAGTGACTGTGTCCACTTTGACTCTTCTTCTTCTCTTATTTCATTTTTTGTTCTAATTCTCTCCTCTTCAGTTCCTGAGATCGGTATGAGGCCAACATCAGTAGCTGTCATGTTCACCACAGAGGAACCCCTACTTCTCTCCACCACCCAAGCAACCGACCTCGCTCCCTCTGCACCGCCTGCAGCAGAGCCTAGCCCCAACCCAGAGGACCCCACCACCACCCCTCTTCTCACCGAGGCTGAGGGAGAGAGTGGCGTGTTCTTGGACAGGGACCCGGAGAGGGAGAGGGAACTGGAGAGAGACTCGGAGAGGGAGCTGGAACAGCAGAGGGAGCGAGAAAGGGAGCGGGAAAGGGAGCGTGTCCGAGTGATGGAGCGAGAGAAGGAGATGGAGAGGGAGAGAGAGCGGGAGAAGGAGAGAGAAAGGGAACGTGAGAGAGAGCGACAGAGAGAGCTGGAGAGAATCTGGGCCGCCGCACAGACCACTGCCACGCCCCGGTCTCCTGCTGCCGTTCCAATGGTCACCACCAATCCTGCAGCCATTCCTGCAGAAAGTGCAGCGCCCTCTGCTGGTTCAGATGACCTGAGCGCCACAGAAGAAGAGGAGGACATCTACCTTTCGCCCGAGCCCAGCTTGCTTTACCCAGTGATCACTGTCGAAACCACTACAGAAGAAGACATGTCCACCACACCAGACTCAACCCCTGAGCCCACCACAGCTGCAACAACCATTGCTACCACTACCAAGAACAGGACCATCTTCAGGCCCAGGGTTCCAATGATGACAACGACTCAAGCAGTTACAACAGAGACAACAACCCTCCCACAGCAGCCCACAACAACACAGGTAGGACGCAGCTCATGTCAGGCATTATTAGGCAAACGAGATGTAAATTGTTCATTTGTGAAATTTGGGGCTCGTGATGTTTATTTACACTTGGATAGAGTTACGCTCGCTGGTTTTCTGCTGTTTCCAGTCTTTATGCAAAGTTAGGCCGATCACTTCTGGGCTTAAACTGCCCAAATCTAACACACAGTAGTCTTAGTGTCCTCATGTCAAACTCAAAAAACAAGAACAGCCAAACCACATTTGAGAAGCAGATCTACATCCATCCATTTCTAAAGGTTAGTTGGTTATACTTGAAATCCTACAGGCAGAAACTGCAACGTGCAATAAAGTTTTTTGAAAAAATAATTGCAGAAATCTGGTTGTAAGACATCGGTGAAATGCTTACTTGATCTGTGAGCTTAATAAAAACTGATGAATGAATTTGATCAATGAATTTATAGCCTCAGTTGCTGGATGAAAGTCTTGTTGAATATAATGTGATTCCAATTTTCTAAAATATGGTTCCAGAAAGGAAGAGGTGCTATGTCCCTCATTTAGACTGTCACGTTCAGTTTCCTTTAATCAAGATGGTAAAGACCAAAATGCTCAACTTAAGTCTTCAAAACTTTTTGTGGCATCATGCGGTTACTCTGCTTCCATCTTTTATATACAGTTTATAGCCCAGTAAACTGTAACAACTTAAACCCCAGCTCTTCTTCTGACTGCCTCTTCATTATTCTGAGACCAGAAGCATTTCTTTGACACATGTGCTTTTGATTAATCGCAGAAGCTCTACGTTAAACCACAATCCATTTAGATTTTTCTGGTTTTCCACATATCATTAAGCTGCCAGATTTTGTCCATATACTGCATGGGTTGGACAATCTACTGCTCTCTCCCAGCCTAATATACAGAGGCTCATTGTTTTAAAGGCGAGCATGTGCCATGGAAAGTTCTGTGTTGGTTTGGATGCGTTTCAGTGAAGCGGCTCTGTGAATGAAATGGGATTACATCAAATGTAAGTTTCCTCATTGGTCTCACTTTCCGTTCCCCATCTCAGGAGGGTACCAACGAAGTGGGTGCTGCAGGACCAAGTGGAGATTATGAAGTCATGGATGGACGCCGCAATAATCTTGGCAGCGAAATGGCAGGAGGTCCTGATCTTATCGGCAACTCTGTGGACGGAGGCAGCTCCGCAGCCCAGCTACCGCAGAAGAACATCCTGGAGAGAAAAGAAGTCTTGATAGGTAAAATTATCAATCACTAAAGATCATGCTAATGGCTTCCATGTGTGTCGTGTCTGAACTTTAGCACTTTTCATGCGCCTGTCTGTCTCTGAGCTTGTCTTCCTGGTCCTCTTATAACCCCTTAGACTGGCAGAACACATTTCCCAGTTGCCTCCTGTATTCTTTCCCTGCTTTCAGGAAGCTGCTCTGACAATCTGGCATCAACTTGCATTCACGTAGCGCAGATTCATCACCATAAGAGAATGCCCTGCTTGGCCCCGTTTGACCCATTGAGAACAAGCGATCCTCTTCTTGGGTTATCCAACCCCTCCTTTCCCCCCCTATTTTTTCTCATCCTTTTCCCCTCTGGCTAAATCCAGTTCCTTTTCAAGTGCCCCCTATTCCTCATCCCAAAGAGCTGTTGTAGAAAATAAAGGAGCAGCCAATTTGCCTGACCTGACTGGCTCTCTCTCTCCTTCAGCCGTTCTGATTTGTGGACTTCTGGCTGTGGTTTTCGCTGATTTCCTGTTCATCGGTAAAGAGCAGGAGGCAACATATTTTAGACTAGACTGTAGACATGTATTATTGTAGTGCAGCTTTTCATTAACAGAGCCCATTTCAACACCAAAATCTGGGGAAAAAAAGCTGTGTTAGCGTCCTCTCCCTTTAAGCCAGCTTTCTTCTCATTGGCTGCCACTTGTAAACAGAGGGTTTGACATTATAAAGAGACAGCACTATAAAAAGCCTGGCTGAAGCCTGAGCTTTTTACTCAAATTGCTTATTGGTACACACACTGACTTTATTATTATTAAACTTTGGCTATAAGTAATACGAGCATCTACTTTTCTATACAGTCGTGTGAAATACAAAGTACACTCTCACTGTTTTAATAAGAGTTAAGAAGGTCAATAGCAGCAGTGAGGAAATTTATCTAACAGCTAAAGATCAATTTAACTGGACAATGATCCCAAACACAAAAGCAAGTGTACAAAATAATGGCTCAAAAGAAAAAATAATCCAGTTCCTTCAATGGCCGGCATAAAAATGACAGGCACAAACGGATGCCTGCAAACCTCAATGCACTAAAACAACACTGTTAAATGGAGTTGGCCAAAATTCCTCCACAATGATGTGAAAGACTGATACAGTCATACAGGAAACAATTACTTCCACTCACGGCTGCTAAAGGTGATTCTACAATCTACTGAATTATGAGGTATTTTTAGCTTTTCACAGGAATGCATAGAGTGGTATGAAATCATTATTTTTTGCATGACTGTATTTGGAAGAGAAAGGATAAGGATAAGAACATAGTAGGTCTTCTTTACTGCTTACATGCTAAATATTTTATTGCTGTCTGACCTGCCCATCGGCTGGGTACCACTTATTATTCAGAACTAAACTCAAACAAAACTCAAAACTAAATTTTTTGGAATAAAATTATAATTTCTTTGCTTTCAGAAATGCAGCGAGCGCAGTAAAGTTGTTACAATTCATCCCAAGGGGAACATCAGTATCCGCGCCAAATTTCAGGCCATTCTGTCCAATTTAATTCTGGATAAAAGCAGTGGACAGATGGGCTGAATGACAATGCCATCCATGGCCCAGCCCCACCAGCATGACTAAAATCCTTGATTTAGTTATTCGTCTTAATGATGACTTAATGTTATGAATTCACGGACAAGTGGTTCTTTATGTCCTATCTTGACAGCAACTTGAAAAGGTACAGCGAACATTCCTTAAGTCTGAGTATAAATAAAATCAGAGACGGCGAGATAAAGAGACACGGTGAAACGCACAGACTGCAGTTACGCACTGCATGATTGGGCAAAAGAATAAAAAAACGACTGAAATCTTATAGAAGATTTAATTACGTAAAACGGTGTGAGGAGGCAGACGAGGTGAATGCGTTCTGCGGTGACAGTGTGCGATGGAAAAACTGTATTAATTAAATCCCTTCAGCAGAAACAGAAATAAACAAAGTAAACTCTCCCGACGCAAAGAATGAAAAAAAAAAAGCGCTTCTTTCCCGCTTTTGGCGTGGATGCCAGTCACCGTAATGAGGGCGTTTTTAACCATTTCGACAAGATAAGCAGAAGAAGCAGAGGACGGTGGGAAAAAAGCAGCTGTTGCTGATTGGCCCCCGCAGCCCCCACAGGGTTAAACTGCTATGTGGCACTGCAGGGCTGCAGTTTTAACACAAAGCCTTTGGCAGCACAGAATGTATTTTGGCACATTCGGGCTCATCCGTCTTCACTTAGCAGGAAGGTGGTAGTAATGCTGTGGTAGATTTGCTAGAAGTGTTTCTAAAGCAGCTCCGTGTTGTGTCATAGACGAACGCAGATGTGCCAGCAGCTCTAATAGCATTTTAGTGTTTGTCTTTGCGTGTGTTTGAGTGTTTGTAGCATCTAATCTGCTGCAAATTTGACACGACTAACACTCTTGTTTCCATCTCGCTCCAGCGGTGATAGTGGGAGGCGTGGTGGGCGCCCTGTTCGCTGCCTTCCTGGTGATGCTGCTGGTGTACAGAATGAAGAAGAAGGACGAGGGCAGCTACACGCTGGAGGAACCCAAACAGGCCACCGTCACCTACCAGAAACCGGACAAGCAGGAGGAGTTTTATGCATAACACTGACACGCCAGAGAGACACGCCGCACACCGGGAAGAGAGAAAGAGCGAGCAAGAGAAGAGCGAAAGATACTCTATAAGTCCTGCCCCTCCTCCTCCTCCATCCTTCCTACTCCTCTTCTTCTCCCCCCACCCTCCTTATCTGCTTGGGTTTCCTCATCCATCTCTCCTCTCGTCTCCAGTATACTTGAGAGCGCTTTTCTCTCTGCAGACTTGGAACCTTCTTTTCAAAGAAAACGTTAAAAAAAAAGAGGACAAAAAAAAAGGAAAAAAAATCCAAATATATTCAGAAAAAAAACACGTACACGCGAGATGTTTTTAAAGTAAATGTTGTTATTAATATTCTGCAGATTCTCTTGTTCTGTATCTAATGATATGATTATTTTGTAAGAAAACAAACAAAACAAAACACATGCTCTTGTAACCTGTGTTTTCCAGCACACACACAAACACAAAAAAAGAGAGAGAGAGCGAGAGATCCTCTTCTGTTTTCAGCGGAGCAAATAAGAAAAAAAGGCCTGAAAGGGGAGAGGAGAGGGGTGGAGACGGGTGGAGTGAGCCGATGGACAAACGAAATATTAGATCGGGCTCCGCTCTGCCCCTCACCACCACCACTCTCACCCCACACATATACGTACAAAAAGGAAAAAAAAGCAAAACAAACCATACAGAGCGTCTGGTTGGCCGCACAGAGCCCAGGGTCAAAGTTGAGAGGAAAGGTCTCTTTTGTGTGCCTTCCGTCAATATGGTGCTCAAAGACACACAAACGCACATCCACAAAGCCACGCATAAACACACGCTTACACACACGCTTACACACACACACACTCGTATCTGTGCGAAGGTGGCGCTGACCTCTCCCTCTGTGCTCGGCCAACCAGAAAACGGTGCTCAGCGCTCGGCGTGTTTCACAACGTCAAGGAGCTGCTGTGGAGACACCGGCAGGCCCCCTCCCTCTGCTCCTCTAAGCTGTATAAAGACTAGTTATGGATAGTAATAATAATAATCAATAATATATCAATGTTCTTGGGCTGGATGGTGAACAATAATAATAATAATGATGATGATGATGATAATAATGCCGTAATAATAATAATAAACAGGAGGATGTGTATTTAGCAGTTTAAAAAGAAAAAAAAGTTTATATGTAAATATCAGCGTATCCTTTCTGGCGTCACTAACCATCTGCATGACCATGAAGAGTTTTTATCCATCACATCACGTCATCCCTTTAGATGAGCTGTGCTCTTGTCACACACACGCAGGCGCACACACACACACACACACACACACACACACACGCATACCTAACACACAACAGCTGAAATAAAACTCACAGTGCACTGAAACACTCCACGCCGACGTTAAATAGACTGTAAATCATATCACACAAGCGCATATCGAACCCCTCATCGTCGTCCTCACCATCACCATCATCATCATCGTCGTCATAGTGATAGTCATCACTTGTGATTTCCAGCAAGATCAGGCGGTTTCAATGTTATTGGTTAGTTATCGATCAGTTTCCAGTTGGTTTAGAGTTTGGTCTGTTTGTGTAAAAGCACAACTCCACGTCCGGCCATCATGCGATAAACCCCTCCACCCCACCCCTCTCACACACACACAAACACACGTAATCTCACACAAGCGCACACACCCTTTTGCATGCCTCACTTTATGATTTTTTTTCTTTCTTCCATCATTGGCTCTCTGTTTGGGGATGGGAGGGGCCTCTTGGAAGTGTGAGGGGCTTTAATGAATTTTTTTTATTTGCTCCCACGTGCACTAATTCAGTCATAACATTTGCCGTTAGAGCTTTGGTTATGAGAGGAAAATGAATTAGTGTTTATGAGGTCAACCTTTACCCGTCGTGGGAGCATTTTGGGGGCGGGAAGGGGAGGGTATGGGATGGGAGGGGGTAACGTGAGGAGACAAGCGGGCTGTGCTTCTATCTAAGAGATTGTAACAATAAACACACCAGTGCGACTGGGCTAGTAGCTTCTATTATACTCAGTACTGTAGAACAAAAATGCATGGGAGTCAAAACTATACTCGTCTGGGTGTGTGCGGATGGATGTGTGTGTGTGTGTGTGCATTTTTTTTTTTCTGTCCAAGTGTGTGTTTTTGAAAGAAGAGAGGGGCGAGTTAAAGCTGGAATGTACTGTGGTCGAGTGTTTGTTTACCTACTCCAGCAGATCTCACGCTCTTCCACAGGCAGGTAACACACCTCTTCCACTCCTGTGTGTGTAGTTACCTGGGCCCCCTCCCTCCCTCCTTCCTCCCTTCTTCCCTCCCTCCTTCCCCTCGCCAGTCTGAGAGTACCTGTGCGCGCCTGTGTCTGCACCTCATCTAAATCTGTGTGTTTGCGTATGCATGAGTGCTTCACCTTGATATTTCACAGCAGACTCTTGTGTACACTGACTAGCCTGTCCATGCGAGTGTGTGCGTGTGTGTGAGTTTCTGCGTGCGTGAGGGTGTGTTTAGTCTGTTCACTGCTGAATGTGGGGCGGCTCGTCCCTCACAGTGGCTATCACACACACTGACTGTGTCTTTTCACTGTCTGTCTGACTTGTCTACCTGTCTGTCTCTCTGCAACAGGACAGATGGACAGACAACACGCCACTTTCTCACAGGCAGGAATGATATAAACACGTACTGTCTTTTCTAAAAGTGACTGTCTAAGTGTAAACGTGTGCGTTTGTAGCCATTTAAGCCTGCGTAGCCAAATAAGACGTGTGTGCGTGTCTGAGAGAAAGAGGGTAAATTTGTATGTGTGTGTGAGTGTTAGTGTGCATGTTTGAGAGTGTGTGTGTGCGTGCTCGCGCGCGTGTGTGTGAAGCCCAGTGGAGGCTACACTACTCTATGTTTGCTGTTCCCATTCCTGTTTTTATACATTTGCATTTTTTAAGGCTGAGTTTCTGTCATTGGCTGAGTGAGCGAAAGGAGGCGGATCCTCCACGCCACCGCCCTGTCACTAATCTGCCACTCTGTTCCAAATAAAAAACCTGATTGGGTAAATCTGTCCTCTCCTGTCTTCTTTTAAACTTAAATAGATTAAAAACGGTCTCTTTTCCCCTCAAGATTTTCTGACTAATGACACAAACAACCAAGGGACCACATAACTGTGTGGCGTTAAAATTTCTGTGCTTAATAATCTATAATCTCGCAACAGCAGTGGCGCTGCACATCCGTTCCACCACAACACAAAGGTGCTCACCGGATTGAGATTTGGTGACTGTGGAGGTCGTTTAAGTAAAGGCATGTTCAAGAAACCAGTTTGAGATGATCTGAGATTTGTGACATGCTGTGTTATCCTGCTGGAAGCAGTTATCAGAAGTTGGTACACTGTGGTTTTAAAAGGATTAACATGGACAGCAACAATACTTGTGTAGGTTATAGGTCCGATCCAATGCTTATTTAGTACCAAAGGAGTCCAAAAAATGTGTCCCGCATCATTACACCACCACTAACCTAAACCTCTGATACAAGGCAGGATGAATTAATGCTTTTATGTTTTTTATGTCCTAGCTGAGAAGATTGAGAGCGCTCTCATACAGTACATATGAAGCCTCAGGCCACTGGGCTTAGCTTAACATGTGACTGGAAATGGTCAAACAGTTAACCTTAATGTTTGCACACCAGCACCTGTAAATTTAACAAACTATCACATTGTGTTTTATGTATATTAAACATATAAGTTACAGAGGGAAAAAGAAACACCACAGAATACCCCTGCAACTATAACTATCTATTTTCTTGGTCAGGTTTCGTTGGTTTTACAGGTGCTAGTAGGTGGCCTTTCTTGGCCGTATCTCAGGAGGTAGAGCAAGTCATCTGCTGATTGGAATGTTGGCGGTTCGATCCCTGGCCCAGTGTGCATGCCAAATATGCTAGGGTGAGATATTAACCCGTAACCCCCACTTGCTCTCCGATGCATCCATCGGAGTATTAATGTTAGTAAGAAAGGACTGAAAAAGCATAGAAAACAGTGCATGGGTGAATGTGGCATGTTGTATAAAGCGCTTTGAGTGCTCCAGGAGAGTAGAAAAGCGCTATAAAGGAATCAGTCCTTTTACCATTTCTTATCTTTAGACCAAACCTCTTGAGTGTATTGCATGAAACCAATATTTCTGTAATATACACATACCAAAGCACATAGCACTACCTCATTATTTCACCAAACACCATCACCTTCGTCTATTCTGAAAAATGATTACCTACCCCCTCCTGAGATATGTGTTTGATGCATACTTCCCTGCTTAAAAGGCCCAAAACACTCACAACACAATACCACCCCCACTTTCTTAGATATTGTACTTTAGCTGTGCTAATTTGCAAACAAATGCACCATTAATCAAATCACTAAAACTAATTAACATTCAATGAACCAGGGAATTTCCGAGGTCCCTTGGGGTCAAGGTAATCCAGTCTTGGTTTTATATGTAATGATGCATCTTTCCTCATAAGCAAACACTCTGCACATTCCACAATCAGCAAGTCTGCTTTCATTAATGAAGTATTTTAAATGCACATCACAGCAAAAAGGTTCAGCATTGAATCGGCTCTTCCGGTGAGCCGTTTGTGACACTTTGGGGCAGTTTGTGACTGCGTGGCTTCCTTCCATTCATCCAGTTTTCTTTCACCACCTGTAAAAGTAGCTGCAGGTTTGTTGATAGCTGCGCCCGTCTCTCGCTCATTGTAGGCTAGGAGAGGCGGGATGAAGGGGTGCCATTAAATGTACCTGGTACTTGGAAAAGTCTTTCAGAAGATTTAATTATAGACTTTAACTGTTCAGCACAGCTAATTTTGATTCTAGAGGAGTAATGTTTTGACCTCATTATTAGTGCCCTCTCCTCCTTCTAATCAAAGCTGCAGTTTGTAAAATTTCTTCAAGGATAAACAGGACTTCACTCAGACTACAAAAACCTGATGTTGCTATGCAGACTTCTTTCTTTCTTTCTTTCTTTTTGTCCAGGTTCCCATTCCTTCAATTCCATCTTAATGTGATCTGCAGCTTGTAGTCCTCACAGTGGTTATAAACTGTTCTTTCTTTTAGTTACAGTGAACACTGTCACTGTAGTCTGTGGATTACCCACCAAGACAATGTTGCTCAAAAGACAGGCTGCCGTTGAATTATTTAGATGTAATTCTTTTCTACACTGTGGGCAGGGCACATGAAGTTCCATTTGTATCCGTTTTGCTGCAGGAGATGCATAAAAATCCCAAATAATCCCCTCAAATCGGGAGGCTTAAATGAGGTTATTGTGATCACATGTAGTGTTGTGATGTGGGTGAACTTTTGCTTTAATTTCTCGGTCTTAAATGTGGCTCTGCTCCCTTGGCGGCAGAAGATTCCTCAAACTTGAGGTCCAGGCTTTATTCTTGGGTCCACTCATGACTCAGCAGCGAAGCAGTTGAAACAGGAGATGAATATATTTCAGTAACATGCATTTAAAGGCGTTTGCGTGCAGACACAAAGTCTGCTTCCATGTTATCACACACCAGCCAGCATTAGCTCGGCCTACGTGCCATTCTTCTCAACTCGCTGACACCAGAGGCAGATCTCCTCTCCTCTGTGCTTCATCTAAGAGAGATGCTGTATTTTTATTTGCATGATCACAGCTTCTTAGCACTTCATTTACACTTGTTTAACTCTGTGGGCCCTCGAGGGAGAAACAGACAGAGATGTTATTTTTCTTAAGTCAACACATAAAAATATCCTTTTCCCCCCCCTTCCCTCTTCACAGAAAGTTAGATAAACTCTCTGTGGGGATTTGTGAGTACAAACACGCACACACGAAAGGAGATTATTCCTGCTCTTCAAGCACCAGACCAGATGAGACCAAGGTCACCTGATGTGGAGGAGTAGTGGGTTTGCAGCTGGCCATCATCCAGCAAAGCTAACAAGCTGTCCTGGCCTTGGAGAGAGGGCTGCTGATGAGGAAATATGCCTCCGCACAGAGGCTGAGTGCTCCTTGTCTGCGAGCCTCCTGTGGGAGGGGTGGAACAGCTGAGCCAAAGCTGCACAGTAGAGTTGGGATAGAATGAAGCAGGCTGACGTGCCTGGGGTCCAACCAGTACCCCCTCTGCTGGGTAACAGAGGAACAACTGCGGTAGAGACAACCTGATTTACAACCCAGTTTTAACCTGTTTATTTTCAGCAGTAATTTTACACAATAATAATAATTTAAAAAAAAAACAGAGAGCAGGCTGTGGTGCATTTGTGTCTGATTTTACAAGGGCTTATTTTTTTTAGACCTTTGTGGAATAAGAAGCTCAAGGGATCAGCGCTGTTTATCCTCAGCTGACAGTCTGTAGGGTTGGGTTCACCATGAGGAGTCCCAAGGTAGATTTCACGGATTACATGATTAATAATTTAAGCTGAAAGAAAATAAAACATCTAAAACACCTACTGCAGCAAAAGTGCTTCAAGTAACCCCAGAATCCACTTTTATCAATATACTATACATATAATATTAATTACCTCACATTATTATTCCATATTGTGGGTTATGCATATTAAATGTTTTCATTCATTTTTTTCAACAAACAGGTTTGTTTTATAGATTAAAAAACATTTAAACACATAGGAGCAAGTTAGAAACCAACAATAAAGGCATAGTTTGCAATCCTAGGAAAAAGAAAATGGGTAAAACATTATACAGCTGTTAGCTGTGCAGTAACCTCAAGCTGCTTAAGGTGCACGGATTTATATAAATGTAATACAGAATATAAGAGAAAAAAACTGAGTTTGTACAATACTAATGAGCTTGAAAGTCGGTATTTGGTGTGACCACTTTCATTCATTAACAAAACCTTAACCCCTGATAGCGTTGCATTGTGTGTTTTTCTATCCAGGTTTGGTTTTACTGCATTAACAGTGTGTTTGGTGTCATTGTCACGCTGAAAAATGGAGCTGCTGCCATTCAGATGCTTTCCAGATGGTATTGCACGGTGGATAAAATTTTGACAGCACTTTTCTGTGTTCTTGATTACATTAATTTTGAAGAGAGCTCCAACACCACTGGCCTGATTCATCATTCATCTTCAGAGCAGCACAGTGGCGCTGGATAGCGCTGTTACCTCAGCAAGAAGGTCCTGGGTTCAAATCCAAATCAAATCTGCTTGGAGCCTTTCTATGTGGAGCTTGCATGTTTCCTACAGGGACTCTGGCTTCCTCCCACAGTCCAAAGATGTGCAGGTAGTGGGGTTAGGTTAACTGGTGATTCTAAATTGACCTTAGGTGTGAATGGTTTTCTGCCAGTGTGTACCAGTCTGCCCATTGCCCTGTAGCAGCCGGGATATGCTCCAGGCCCCTTCCATTGAGACCATTTTATATGAGACTTCAGTAAACAATAGATGGATCAACTAAAGGCTCAGATGTATCTCTCAGGTGTTTGCTGGATTAGTTTTGATTTCGTAAGGACTTGACTTTCAGATGCTGTTTATTTTTTGTATAGTTTTTTTAAGCCCTGCCACTTCTTCCTTTGTCCTCCACGTTTCCAGTTTCCTTAAATTTCTTCAGGTATACGCTGCACCTGATACTGACATATGCCAGGTTTTCCATCAGTAGCTCTTTTGGATCGCCTTGATGATGCAGAAACAGAATTTTATGCCTGTCAAACTGTGTTGTCTTTGACATTTTTCATATATTAGACAAAAGAAATTGGAAAAATGATTTGTTTTTACGACAGGCTGCTAGTAAGAAAGTGCCTAGATTAGTTATTCACTAAGTTCACTGGCACATGCCTTGAGTTAGATGCCTTATTTTTGCCTGAATGATTCATAGGTAAATTCCCTCTACTGTAAAAATAAAAACTATAAACATTAAACTTGTCCTAGAAAGAAATGAATAAATTAGATAAACACGAGAGATGGCAATATTTTAACCCTTCTCAGATCCGAGCCCTCAGAAGGCATTTTTATTTAAGATTTTTTTCTTCAAGCTGTTTGCGATGAGTGAGGCAGGATAAGGATAACACCCAAGCTTCACGTTTGAACAGGAAGTCGTTACCTGGTTTTGAGACACCTTTTTTTTCTTATAAAGGTGCATCTGTTCTGTTCTCGGATTGGCTGCTTCTGTTTCGCCCTTCACGTGATAATTCTCCGCCACACAGCAGAGAGAGGTAATCAATCAATCAAGCCCATTAACCTGCGGTCATGAAGACATTTGCTTCGTTGTCTGCTCCGCTTAATTGATTATTGGCGTTAATGGACGAAGAAGGTGACGCAGGTGAAGACTTAGGTAAGGATACTCAGGCTGACCTTTAATTGTTTTATTGCCTTGTTTTAGCCTTTTCACGTGATGCACGCGGACAAACTTTTAACGCCATTTTTTTTTTTTTTTGCAAACTTTTGAAAGACGTCTTATTTAAAGCTCTTATTTCCCCCCTCCTGTGAGTGAAGCCCCCAGTGCAGCTCTGCTCCGTGGAGACGATTTAAAACACGGTTATTAACATTCACGACCCGGTGTTTGGAGATGGGGACAGCTTGGCTAGTTTAGCAGCACCTAGCCGCTCAGAGTTAATTAACGGTCAGGTGAGGTGGTGGCACGAGGCGGCGCACAGCTGGGACACTAATTAAGCCACCGCAGACTGCTGCTCCTCCCGAGACCGACGCGCGTTTTATTCGACCCGCGGGTCACCACGTGACCCCGGGGAAGCGAAAGAAATCTTCAAACATCATCGTTTTTTGTTTTTTTTTCTCCCAATACTGGCACCTTATCTGACTCCAGCTTAGTGAGTGGTAGAGGAAAGTACACCAATATGTAGCTGAGCGACAGGAGAGTGCACCATGAATGCATATAGACCTGCTTTGTGGCACTTTCAGAGTTGAGCTGTACTTTCCATTAATATAGGTTGCTTCAGTATGAATAACAATAATAAGTTAAACTAAATCAAAATTACCCAAATAAAGATGGAAATTGATGATTTTAGCGATTCCAATATTGATATCACTTATCGATTTGATTCCTTATCACCACCATGGTTAAACTGTTTATCAAATTCAATTCAGTTTTGTTTATAAAGCACCAAATCACAACAACAGTAGCTTAAAGGCGTTTTGTATTGTAAATTAGACCCTACAATAATATGTGTACACAAACACCCAACAATCATATGACACCCCCCATGAGGAAGCACTTTGGCGACAGTGGGAAGGAAAAACTCTCAAAGACATTAATGCAATTTAACTGCATGCTGTTTGGTCAAATGTTTGTGCATGTTGGCGGTATTTACCCTCTTTTGTGATCAGTGTATGTTACCTAATTAATTTTAAGAAAAAGTAATTCATTACACTGTTCATTTAATTACTATCATGGTACTCTACATAATAGCTAAAATGCATTGTCTCATAAATACTATTTAACAATAAAAACACGAGGTTACAATCCTACACACAGCACAAATCGCTATCCTAATGAAGGGAAACAAATAATTTTTCTTTTAGTATTTAGTCAAGAACACAAAGCAGAAACAGCTCAAAAACAATTGAAAGCAGTCACCACAGGGATTCTACTTCAGAAACATGAACAGATAGAAATGGAGGCTGCAACCCAACTGTTGATTGTTACTTGTAAAAGTTCAGGGTCTGGCTGCTGGGCAGGGGTCAGCATACACTCAGCTTTCACTCTGGGTCCTCGGCTAGCTTAGTTTTAGCATGCTGTCTGTACATATAGTCAAATTTGTGTTAGTAGTATAATGCAATTGGTTCTGTCCTGGATGTAGCTTCCAGTTTACTGTGCTTGTGCTTTTGTGCAATAAAAGTAACATCCACATCCACGCAGCAGACTGTGTCACTGTTTTAACGCAGGAACGCAAGTGCAACTGAAAGAGGAACAGAATGACAGGCATGCCGATTAAAAACTTCAAGGAATTGGACTACTGGGAACCGGTTCTACACAAGAACCGGATCTTGATTCACGTTCCTGTTACACAAGGGAGAAATGCAGTTTGGTTAACTAGAACCATTTTAAAACCTAGTTCAGACTGTGTAAAAGCAATGACCCACTTGACAGTGGACATATAATGAAATTATTGCAGTGTCATCAGAAATTAAGTCATGCCAGGAAGAATTTCACTCAGTTAAGTTCATATTAAAAGCGTAAACACAAAGGCCAAAAACGGCAGTAAATAAAATATAGGGAATGCATGAATGTCTTCATCAGTCACCTGTCCTGGTCAGATGCCAACCAGTGGAGCTAGGCCAAACGACCCAATTTATCCATAGTACTGATACCATTGCTGGTATCGGTATTGGATTGAT
Organism: Hemichromis elongatus; assembly: GCA_015108515.1. Lineage (NCBI taxonomy): Eukaryota > Metazoa > Chordata > Actinopteri > Cichliformes > Cichlidae > Hemichromis > Hemichromis elongatus. Next base: position 38,314 of record VUQR01017053.1, read on the forward strand.
ACTAGCACAATAGGATCGATACTTTGTCTCTGTTTTCCAAGTTCAGTATGTAGCCCATTGAATTGTGTTGAATTAATTTTATAGAAATGCGGGGAAAATGTACTGAATTAAAAAAAATTACAATAGAAATGTACAGAACATATATAATTTGTGTTGACTATAGCACATTTAAAGACAGAAGCTGACCCAAAGTGCTTTAGAGACAGGCACATTTAGACACCAGGTCTCCAAAAAACCAAGTTTCAAAATACGTGAAAAGTTGAAAAGTGTGTTGTTGCGTTAACTAATTATTGTGGAAAGTAGTCATAATTAAAATGTGTTCAGATTTTGCAAATTGGTGATGATTCATCTCATCAGGAAACATTGCTCTCTCCTACATAAGCTGCCTTTACTAGATGAATTCTTACTATTGGTTTTGGTATTAGCAATACTGGCCCTGTGTTTACTTGGTATGGTATCGATAGCAGAATTTACAGGTTCACTACCAAGCTTGACTGCCAGGTAACTGCTAAAGAATCTTTCCTCACCTTCTTTGAGCTAATAAATGGCAGGAAGGGTTGCTTCTCACCTTTTCTCTTGAGGTCTTCCTCTTTTCCTCCCCAATCTCAACATCCTTTGACCAGTATATCCATTATGCCCCCTGCAAATGGCCAAATTGTGTTGGCCTTTCTGCTCTAACTTTGTCTGTAGAGTGCTCAACCTGGGGTGTCGTTCATTAAACGGTCAGGCCTTAATACTGTTCGTCGGGATGGGAACAATTGCGCTATAAAGTACAAATCAAAGTACACAGATAAAAATCTACAGAGCTTGGGAGGGAAAAAAAGGCAACTGGACTTCTTTAGGTTTATGAAGTTGTTTCAACTCTCATCCAAGAGGCTTCTCCAGTTCTACAAACAAAAGGTAGTTTTCTTACAGCATAATTACAGATGGAGTTGGATTTCATCTTGTCTGGTTATCAGGGTTAACCCTGGTGTTGTTTGTGCTATTAAAGTGGTTCATTTCTTACCAGGGTACATCACCATGATAACTTGTTCCCTAAATTAGAGATCATTAGGTCTAAAATCACCACCTACTGACCTGTCCGTTCTTTGGGAAATGAGGGCACCATTCCTCGAAGATTCCTCTGACCTGTGTGGATAGTAGGAGGGTTCCATATCTTCACGCTTCCCTGATGATCAATAAGAAATAAATATTTTTAGACACACCTTTTGTTCCTTACATTTGCTTCCCTTGTTGGCTGGTTTGTATTAAAGTTGTTTTTTTTTTGCATTTATGCTTCACTTGCTTTCAGGCCATTAACATACACTGAAGCTGCAGCTAAAAGAATAGGAACTAAAATTGCCTTCTAAACATTAATTTAGTCACTTATTCATTATGATCCATCAGATTCTGATATACATTTTTGCTGTTTTTCTCTCCTGGCTTTAAATAGGCTAAACGTCATTACCCTCCCTTTTCCTGTCTCACAAAGCACTGAGTGTCCATGCATTAATTCAGTGCTTTCAGTATTTATCTACTGTGTAGTGCTTTTCCCTCACCACTGCTGCTTTGTCTGCAGCAACTGTGTTTCTCTTAGTCTGTATTATGTGTTTAACCAATTCATGGTTTCTAATATTATGGTTTTGTTTTTTGAAAAATCGTCTGCTCTGTTATTAACATCTGTTTTCTGTTGATAATGCCGCAGATGCCACCCAGTTTCACGTGAATGTGCAGGTTAAAACCTGGGTTAACTTAGGAAGACGATAAGCTTTTATCAGCTCACTGAATAAATTTGTTAGGATAAGGGAATCCATATTACAGAAAGACAACCTGCGTATGTTGAACTCACTTCATATTACTTGGCTCCAGCTTATAATGACTTGAGGTGAGAAACATGCAGTTTTCAGGATTTGTTAGGAAAAACAGACGGGTCAGAATCATTAACTGGGCATATTTTTGCAATATCTGACCAAATAAAGTGGGTAAAATGATCCATAATGAAAACATAGTGCAGTAGACCTGAACTTAAAGATCAAAGCCTTCTCCTAACTGGCACAAAATTAATTCTGGCTTTGAAGTTCCTGATCCTGTATTCACTTTTCATACTGGCCTGATCCAAAAATATGTTTTTGTTATTATTTGTATTCTTGTAGAAGTCAAGATGTAAGATGTTGATGATAATTAATAACTCATTATGAATTGATTAATGTCCATATTAATAGAAATTAGGATGCTTAAGTAGAAAAACCTTACAAATGCAGAGATACTTGAGTCGTTACTCTCCAGAGTTAAAGTACAGATGAGTGATTTTAGTTTAAAAAAAAAAAAAATCTTGCTTTACTCTGTTGCAGACTGTCCAAGCCTTCTGTGTGAGGAACTGGAGGATTTGGAAAAAATCAACAACCGAGGGAACATGAGCAGGAGGAGGAGAGGGAGGAGGAGGAAGAAGAAGGAAATGGAGGAGGAAGTGTTTAGTCAGTGGGAGGATGAAGAGGCAGCAGAGGAGACATGGCGAGAAGAGGGGGAGGCGGGGGGAGAAGAGAAAGTTGTGACAGAGGGAGAAGAGGAGGAGCAGGTGAAGCCTGAGAGTGGGCTGAAAGCGGGGGCGGCACAGGAGGTGCAGATGGAAGACGGCAAGATTGCGAAGGCCAAGGAAACAATTGCTGATGAACAAGAGAGTATAGTCACAAAGAGCTTAGCACAAAAAGAAGAGCAGAAGAAGAGTAAGAAGAGGCGAGGTCGGAAGCAAAGTGAGCAGGTGAGAAGTAAGAGAGGAGTAAAGGATGTTGGTGAGAGGTCTGAGGAGGAGAAGAAAAGTGAGACACAGGAGGTGCGAGCAATGAGCTCAGAGGAAAGCTCGGCTGTGATGGAGCCCTCCATTGGCCTGACGAACAGCTGTGACCTCTCTGACCCAGTCTACATGGGGTTTGGAGGGACAGGGCTGTGTTGTCCCCCAGTTCCCATCCCCCTGCTGTACTCCTCACAGCCTCCTGCCTCCATCCAGCCCACACTTCCTCAGCCACAGAGTAACAAAAGACCTCATAGCCCCCTTCTGCCTCACAATGTCCCCCAGCAGGGCCCTCAGCCTCTTGAGGTGAGAGACCATTCATGTGTTCATACCTGATGATCTGTGAACTACTTAAAATGTATTTTCCCTTTCATTTCTTCTCGAGTGCTCAAGATTTATTGCACGCTGAACCTGAGTGACAAATTCACAACAAATTTTGGTTGTATGCTGCTCTATTTCAGACACACAGTTGAGACAGATTTTATCTTTCCTAAACTTAAGCCAATTTCACTCTTGAATCACAACAATGTTAGGAAAATCATGTCGGTACATTCCCTGAAGTGGTTCGTTTTCACATGTAACACACAGCAAGAGCTTTGGATGGAGTCTCACCACTAATATTCTGCTGGTTTTTGTGGAGGATGCTGAGTGTGCTTGCAAGGTTCTCACTGATCCACGTCATAGTGGCCCAAATTGCTTGAACTGAAGGTAACTAGACTTGTATTTTTTTTTTGTTTCTAAAGATGTCTCCGCTCACCTAAGAAGCTTCTTTACTTCTTAAATGACTGAAGGTCCAGGTATTTAACCCCTGGTGGGGTTTGTCACTTTAAATGTGGTCCTAATAGATGTGGACAAGCCTGTTATGTCGGGTGTGATTTAGACTTCTGCTGGGAATCTTTGTAGTGCCTGCAGTGTAACCTACGTCATTGCTGGCATTTATGGTGTGTGTGGTGCATTGTGTTAATTACAATGTGCTAATGTCCTGGTGTTTTATATGTGGGGGCAGCCAATAGAAACAAATAAAATAAGCAACCATATTTGTCCCTCATGATTTTCCCTGACATCCATTCCAATAGTTTCAGCAGTCTTCCTCCAGGAATTTGTGAGTACTTATATTGATCCCATCATTATTAATGTGCCTTATATTGAGGAGATGATTGTTACTCTTTTACTAATAAAGTTTGAAACTAAAGCTAAGTTGAAATAAAAAAAGGCAAAATGGCAATCGATGGTGCTCACAACAATTGTAGGCTGCGTTGAGCCAACATGTAGTCACATTGCTAGGGTGTTGCACAAGAGATTATGTCATAGGTTTTCAGAGGGGTTTGAGGTTGAGACATATATGTTTACGTTTATATAAACATTTGCAGATACCTTGGAAGTTCCAGAAACGGTGAGGAAAAACTGGATTGTTTTGGTTATTGGCAAGATACAGCCATTCAGGTATCACTAGCAGTAAGGCATAATACACATATTTTTGTGCTTAAAAACATATTAATGAATGGAGCCTGATCAGTGCTCTGTGTATAGTTTATTTAGTAAGTAAAAAATACACATCAGCGTCAGTACAGATTAAAAACACTTATTCGATTTATTCAGGTATACACTTAAAGCTACAGCATAGATTTCTTCCTGAAGCATAAATCTCCAGTCAGTTGTTAAGGGTCACATGAGTCAATGTGTGAGTCCTCTGTGAGACATTGCACTACCATATTGTTGTGAGTTATTAAGGTCACATGGGTCAAGCTGTGGGGGTTGAAAGGTCTGTGAAGAGGATTTCAGGACTGCATTATAGGTGGGTGATGGTTAGCGTCACAGGCCACTGCCTCTGCTCAGTGGTGGTTATTCACAGTGCATATAGATGGCCTCTTTTACTTGCCTTTCAGGCCGTCTGTATTCTTGATCGAAGACCTCGGCTCTCCTACGTAAAGGTCTGAGCACTCCTCACTGCATTTCACAGTGAACTCTGCATTCGTTAGCATGTGGCGGAGGATTTCGATGAGGTAGTTTTTTTCCTCAAGGTGTTGCTGTGTCTGAAGTGCACTGGGATGTTGTGCTTGGAGAAATTTCTCCAACCTGCCACATGCTGTCTGAGTAAAGGATGCAGGATACATGACGCCCACTCGCTTGTTGTGAATACTCTGGATAATTACCTGTAGCATCCTCATAGGGGTTCAGGTGGAAATGAGTCTGTATTAAGCAGCGCAAAGACGGTTTATCTGAACGATCTGGACATTTGTGTTGAGAGAATTTCAGGGTTAGTGTGCGCAAAGACAAAAATAAACACATTATACTTGGCTGTTGATCATGAAGTTTAACCTTTCACCTTTCTAGTAAATCTCAACAGGTTTCTAATAATGGCTCATTCGGTGTGTAATTGCAGTCTAATGTGTATGAAATATGCACACCTACAGTCCTCTGAATTATTAATGATGCAGCTGTGAAAATGGCATCCTGGATTTGAATGTTTGGCTCGGTGTGTAATGTAGTGTGATATCCGTAGGTGACAGATTTTTTGAAGCCATTAACAAGCACATTCAGTGTGTGGAGAATGATGTCATCTCATTAAAAAGCAATGTAAGGCGATAACGGTAAATAAATTCTCCTTTACCGTTATTTGCCAGGATGACACCTCATGTACTGTGTTAGTACTTTTAATGTTTACCACTCAGACGTAGATCTCAGTTAATGTCGGGGTTCTGCAACAGCAAGACGTTTCAATTCGACGAGCGCTGTACTTCAGACCAGATCAAATCAGAAATGACTGTTTTGTTTTTGAACTACACTGGCCTGAAGACAAATTCGTACACAGACTGACAACTGAAATTTGAGTTCGGTAGTGCTGGAACAGTCAGCCAATTACCAGTTTTGGCAGAAGAATAACTGACCTTTTTGGGTCTTTTAGGGAAAAAGAAAAAAAGACTTTGAGCTGCAGCTTTCCCAGTTGTGATTTATTTGGTAGTTTTTTGGGGTTTTTTTTCCCCCTCTGGGCAGTTTTGATATGTTTGGCTATTGTATGTCATCAGAAAAAGTAAGCAGTTTGAAGACATTACATCAGGTCCTGGATAATTGCAGTGGGCATTTTTATATACACTAGATTTAATGAACCAAGCAATTAGCAGAAAATGAGAAAAATCATTACCTGCTGGCTGCTGCCCTGGAATACAGACATGTTAATATCACATAGGGGAGAGAACAATGGAAATTAATTACTTGGTCCTGGAAGTCCTAAATGAACTTTTAGTTTTTGGAAATGATTGCCGCATTGCTTTGTGTGGGCTGAAACATTCAACTCTGCACTGCACTCAAAGGTTCCCCCCCCCCCAGACGACTCTCCAAAATTATATTCAGCTTTTAAAAAAATGTGATAATTGATACCTGATGCTGTTAAATCATTTTTTTTTTTAAGGGGAAAAAATTTGGACATTGTTGAATTTGACTGAGAACGTCTGTGCTGAGGTAATGTGTTTTCATGGCAGATGGAGATAACGCAGGTATACTCCACCCGACGCTCCATCCGCTATAGCACCAGGGGCCGAGGTCGTGCCCTCGGGTTCCCTCTGCTGCCAGGGATGGAGACTGTGGACAGCTGCTTGCTGCCACCTGCACCGAAGAAGAAAACACGGACACTCTACAGCACAGGTGAGGGGAAACATCTTGGTGTATGCTCACATTTGACTGCTATGCAAATTGTTGCCCTGTAATTTGTGTGTGTGTACACTAACGTACTCTTGTGTGCAGATCAGTTAGAGCATTTAGAGTCCTTGTTCCAAGACGATCACTATCCAGATGCGGAAAAAAGGAAGGTGATCGCTGCTTCAGTCGGCGTCACACCTCAGAGAATTATGGTTAGACTTACTCTGTTCATCTTGTGAGAAATTTTACTGAAGACTTATTTTGTGATGTTTTTCTTTTGAAGATGTACTACTAGCAGATTTTTTTTTTAAGTCTTCCGTTTTTTTGCTTTGTGTTCCCATCTCATCCTGTGTAAAGCAGTTTCTACCATTTTTGTAGGCCTCCTCAGTCTTTTATTTGTGTCCCCCTGAATGTTTCTGGGTCCCAGGTCTGGTTTCAGAACCGGAGGGCGAAGTGGAGGAAAGTACGTGCTGTTACAGCAAAGGTGGAACATGGAGAGAGTAGAGCTGAACACAGTCCACATCACCAAATCAATCCCCCACTGCCCACACTGGCACACAACAGGTATTTCAGTATTTCTCTGTTGCTTTTATTTCAGTGTGTCTGTGTCGGTTCGCAGTCATCCAGGTCATGGTAGTCTAGAGAGCTTGAAAAAAATAAGGCAGATGGACTTCTTTAGGTTTGAAGGCTGCACACCTGAAAAATAAAGGTCACTCTTTTGAGGATGCCACTGCTCACATTTTTGATCAAGATGGATTAAGAGAGAAGTAAAGAAAGTAATTTGTTCTTGCAAAGATTTCTTTGGTTAAAAGGGAGTTTTTTCCTTCTTACTTACAGTCATAGGGTGTCGTCTGTTTGCTTTCTCTGCATTTATTGTAGGATCTTTACCTCACAATATAAAGTGCCTCGAGGCAACTGTTGTAATTTGGCAGTATAGATTAGACTGAATTAAATCCACATCCACTGTGAATGACCATCGTCGACGTGACATCACTTGTATGCAACACAACAATGGAGAACGTCGAGACGATTGTATACTTGCTGCTCGCTATGGGGCTTTTTGTTTTGGGGGATTTCCTTTGTTGCCGGCTTTCAGAAATGGCGGTTTTGATTTTTGTTAGTAAGTCGCTCTCATGACTAATTGAGTTACGTCTGTTGAAGTCACATTTTTGGATAGGATCAGATCACTTCGAACCAGAGCCGAGTAGGTACTGAAAGTGTTATTGCAGTGTATTCTTTAGATGCCTTACCACTAAGATGGTGATGACTCAAACCCTGCCTCAGGTGACCTTTTAAGGTCACATGATGAGGTGGGCCAAGGCCCCACAGTGGTTTTACCCTTAACCTCCGGTGATGGTAATAACCCACAGCTTTTTTTTGTTTTTCACACCTTGGCTCATGTGAAGAAGTGCTTGATTAATAGCGGGTGAACGACCCTCAGGACCACTTCCAAAGGGACCCCCCACTAGGCATTAAATACCTTGGACTCTGCGTCTTTTGTTTTTAGAACTGGAGAAGCCTCGTGGATAAGAGTTGAAACATCTTCATAAACCTAAAGAAGTCCAGTTGCCTTTTTTCCCTCCCAAGCTCTGTAGATTTTTATCTGTGTACTTTGATTTGAGTCATGCTTAAGTGCATGTTCTTTCTGTGTCTTTGCTTTAGTAAGGGAGCACCCTCTTTGTCTCGTTACCATGCTCCTATGCTACCCCAGCTTGCCCCTGTGCCACCTTCATTCCCCACCATAACCACTCAGAGCCCATCCTCCCACAGCAGCCTGTTGTCCAGCCTTAACAGCCCAGGTGTGAAAATCCACACACATGCACATTTTCAATGCTCTGCTTTTAATCTATTAGATTGATTAGCATTCAGTCTGTCTGGGAGGAATTCTGTTAATCTTATTAAAACAAACGATTCTGCCTCAAATTCAAATTTACATACATACAGACGTGTTAACGATGGCATCGGCCTCTACCTGAGCTACTGTGTGCCCTTTTGTTTTGCGCATTTTTACACATTTGCCTAACAACTGAAAGTTCCCTGGTTTGATCCTTCAAGGAGACACAAATCCCTTTGGGGTTGCTTAATAAAAGACATCCACTGCCAAAATAAATGAATATAAATAATCATTAAAAAGAATCTGCGAAATCAAACATGCAGAGCTGCCCACTATAGTGAACCCTTGTGTATAAGTGAACAGTTGAAAGTAGCGTTGGAAAGAAAATAGTTCCCACATCAAACTGCTCATAACAAGGTTTTTGAATTTTTATCTTAATTTTGTCTGGTTAAACAGATTTCTGTATTTCTTTCAGCCCTGCAATGTGAAGGCCACCTAAATCCATTATTGGAAAGGCAAATATCACAACAGAACAATCTAGATGGATAAATAAGTCCAAAGGTCAGAGGAAAATATGTAAACTTGGTGTGGGATTCATTTTTCCTTCATCCTGAATTATCATTCCTAATCTGTGCTAAATGATCAGCACACGATTCCCAAAGGAAATAATGATCTCAAACCGGATCTTCTTAAACTTTGGTGTGTGGATGATCAAGCAGCGATGGAGTCACACCATCTCCATCATTGCACGCCTTAGGACCCTAGCGTTATCATTAGTTCTTTTTACTTTTAAAGATAACTAAGCCAGGCGGATGAAGCTTGTCCACCAAATTTTTCAGTTGTAGGGACTGTTACGTACAATGCATGTAAAGTAGCTGAAAATTTGACCTCATATAAATTTGTGGCTTTGACAGCATTACAAAAATACGTTTCCCGCATTTTCCTGCATATGAGGAAGTGTTTACAGAAGAATGAAGTTTTTGTTCAAGCTCAGCGAACCTGCACACTGCAGGTTGAGATGATAAAATTATATAGAAACCAAACTGCAGTATCTCTGTCTAATCTTGCTTTCTGATCGCTTGGTTTTTATCTACTAGGTGAAAGGAGAGTGATGGATACAGGCCAGCACCAGCTTTCATCTCAGGGGGGTTTGGTGGAGTATCCCCCCCGTCCCATGCAGAGCCCTCCCCCACTGCGGCGAGCCAGCCTTCCTCTTTTCACCACGACCTTTAACTCTGCAAACCCCACTCCCTCTCTCCTCAACACACCAGTCCACACCCCACCCTTCTTCCTGGATGCCCTGGAGGGTGGCTCTACCTTGGCCCATCGTGAGACCCAGTCTCTGTCGACTGACACCAGGTCAGCTCCACTCACAGCAAATTGTGACATGAATACTAGAGGATGCTTCAAATATGGATGAGTATAAGAGCTGACAGCAGGACGGAGAGTAGGCACAGAGGAAATCTGTGAAATACTGATGTAGTGATGGCTCACACAGCGTCTGTAGTAGCAGGGACTCAGTTTTAGCTAAAATATGCTGTGAGAGATCGCACTTAGTCACTTTGTTCTTATACAATTATGGTTGTATGACTATAGATGTGTGACAGCACTAAAACTTCTACTTTGTACAAAAATGGTTGGCAGTATCTCTGCATGCTCAGTAATTCAGATGCACTGCATAGAGATGGTGACAGAAACCTCACATAAATAATGTGAGACCTGCAAATAAATGTCTGATTGTGTCTGTCTGGCTTGATATCACTAGAAGTTATCATAAGAGCAACCACAACCTACAGAGTAATAATCAAAGATGTTGGTGTTTGTGACTAAATTCTTGTTTGTGTTCTCCTCAGTTCGCTCTTTGACTTGGACTACCTGACATCTAGTCAGCAGAGCAACACTTTGTCTTACCAGCTCCAGACCTCCTACCTCACCAACCAGCCTCCGCTCCAACCTCAAGCATCTCTGCCCCGCATGACCTACCTCACACCATCCCCCTACCTCACTCCTAACCCTCCAGATTCTAATCCTACCTCCTACCTGACTTTTGGTCCTGGAGGAAACTCAACAGGAATGGTGACCTACTCCACCACGGGTCATGCCTACTTTCAGTCCCAGAATGCAGGTCAAATTCTACTGCAGTCATCTGGTCACCACGGTGAGTCACTGGGGTAAAAGGAAATCACATTAATTTATGTATTGGAAAAAATATAAAATTTTAGTCTCACTAAAGAACCTATAGAATCAAACTTTCCATGTAAACAGATGTTTACACCATCATAGTTATTTTTTAACTTGTATTATACATTACATTACATATACATCTCATTACCAAAAAAAATACACAAAAAAATAACAAAAAAAATACATAAAATAAATGAATAAAATAATAAAAAAGAGAAGCCACAAGCCAGGAGGGATTATGATATTAACGAACCCTTTCCTTAAGAACCACACAGAAGTTAGCTTCACATTCCCATTAACACAGACAGACATCAGACCTCTATGGAAAAGCAAATTCGTTAGTCAGCAGAAACATCCTTACTTTGAAGTTTAGAGAAATTTCCCAGAAAAAGTGCCCTTTTGGTTCTGGATGGAGCAGTAGATCTTTTCCAGACTGAGACACGACATGAGATCAGCAAGTCACTGAACATGGGAGGGCGGGGCAGCAGCCTTCCACCTCCTCAAAATGGCACACCTAGCCAGGAGGGAACCAAAAGACAGCACACAACACTTTGCCCTGGGAATATACTTTTCGTCCTCTCCTGCTGTGCCAAAGAGAGCAAGTAGGGGGTTGAGAGCTAATTTCAGGCCGGTAGCTTTGTTCGAAGTGCAGAAAATCTCCTCCCAAAAATTTGCCAGGGCAGGGCACATCCAAAACGTGTGGGTTAGATTGGCATTATCAGACCTGTACCTATTACAGCAAGGGTCTGAGCTGGGATAAAGCTTAGCTAATTTGGATTTAGATAACATGGTATGTGTTTAAGTAGGAAATGTATAAGTCAGCATTGATGAATGAAATAAGACAAAGGAGAGTCATGTTGAGGGCACAGGAAAAAATTAGAATAAAATGGTATGCAAATGCTCTCGGCATTCTTAGTCTTTCGACAGGTGAAGTGTTTGAAGTTTCAATTACTGCCACTGAAGCTGAATTTTCAGTCTTTTTGGATCTGCCTGTGTTTTCCATCCAGCTGGGATTACAGCGTACCAGTCTTACCCATGGGGCAACATGTGCAGTCAGCCAGCCATGCACCAGCGTACTCAGTGCCCTCCTGCTTACCCTGGCAGCTTGGGACCTAGTCGAGAGCACCAGCCTACCTCTTCCAGCAGCCTCCCCCTTCCTTTGTTCTTCCCTGGGGGGGACCAGGAGTCCTTGCATGCAAATTCCCAGCATCCTTTACTCAACCAGACTCTCACAAGCAGCACCACCACCACTGCCACCGTCCTGCCACCTGTTTCAACGCTGAGGCCATCATGCCTCAGGGTGGAGGATACTCCAGCCAGGGAGTCATTGCTAATGCCTTCACAGGTCAGCGTGGCCTCTCCAGAAAGTCCTGCAGTGCCCTCTAGTGTCAAACTTGAGTATGACAGTCCTCGAGAGATCCACAGCCACTTCCACTGTGACTTTTCTCCCATACATTTTTGACTTTAAGTGTGTGTGTGTGTGTGCATGTGTTTAACTGTCTATGTAAATATACTGTGTTTCCCGTTTTTTGTTACTGTTAGGATGTTCTCAGCAGGAATGTGAAGGCCACAAGCCTGGCTGCAAACAATGCAAATTCTGTTGTTAATCATTTATTTCTGCATTTAACTTGCTTTTATAATTTAAAACGACAATTGAAGCGTATTTTGTTTTTGTTTTTTGGTGTCCCTTTTTAAGATGGTTAGTTTTTGCTGAAAGTGTAGCTTAATTTGGATAACTCAGAAAAGGTACCTTGTTACCAGTTTAGAAGTCAGATCCAGATGTGAAGCAACACTACACTGAAAAATAACGTCAATGACTTTTTTTTTTTCTTCTTTTTTAAATGGCTAAAAAATTAATGAGGAGAATTCAAGTTTGGGCTTTGGTCACTGTTCTGCTAAAAATATGGCCATAGAAATGTTGCACACATGTAACCTGCTACATTTAAGAGAAACAAAACCCTACGCAATTAATAAAGACACAATTATACTATAATATCCTTAAATATATGTAGTCCTGTAGCTTTCTTGTTTTTGAATGTTAGGATTTCCAAATGTTTCTAGTTCCAATGTTTGTTTGATTCGGTTAAACTGGATAAAGACTTTGTCAACAACTAAGTCCTGTGGTCACGCATAAACAGAAGCTGATTTATAAACAGATATGAAGTGTGATTATAATGGTCCACAACGCTGGCCATAAAGGTGAAAGTCATGGCTTAATGTTAGACTCGTGAATCTCCCCTTCAAGGTTTTCTCCCCGTGCATTTCTAAACTGTGCCCAGTGATGCTGCTAATTTAAATCGATCCTGTTATGTCTGCTTTGCATGCTGGAAATTCTCCGGTGTGTCAAAACTGTGACATTATGAACTAAAATTTCATACCGGAAAGAGGAAAGTATTGCAGTGATTTAAATTTAAAGACGAGTGGTGAAAGCAGATGTTTGTGTGGTCCAGTTAGTTCACGTCCCTTGTTTTGGGATCCTCTAAATTAAATGAAGGGTTTTTGTCAGGTTTTATTCATGCCTCATTTAATCTCATGTGGATGATTTTTAATGTGACACAACCACATGCAAGGATCTGTAGCAATAAACGTGCCCTTTTTCAGGTTCCTCTACTGGGGAGGAGAGTGGGTTTGACTGACAGTCTGTAATCTGATGGAGGAAGATCACGACAGTGGGTTTTAGAGCAGAGTTACTCCAGACAATTACTAATGCAGCCCAAAGCCTTAATCTGTGTTGCCATCTGCTGTGTTCTCACACTTACTGCACTTGCACACCGTTTATCTTTAGTATGCAAGTGAGTTACAGAGGCTTGTGGAAACCAAATCCCTATATGAAACCCCCACCTCTGAAAGAGCTGAAGGCTTTTTCCTGAGACTAAAAAAGACGTTTGGGAGCAATGTGACATTTTCTCGCTCTCTGTAAAATCAAAAGTTTCCTGTTTTAACTCTGGTTAATATTCCTGGTTCGTACTCCTGCTGTTTGTAAAGTTTGAAGTATTGCTTGGAATGGTGTGGGAGTAAGAGAAGGAGCTATGATGAGAGCAAAGAGGAGGTGGCAGGGACTGAGGGAGCAGATAAAGGATGGGGGAGATGGGACAGAGGCAATCTGCTGGTCTAGGAACAAGGGAGGAGAGCTGAGATGAGCTGTTGCTATGGGAGGAGAAGAGGATGATGGGTGGGCTCTGCCAGTAGGCGTGGGAGGGAAAGAAGATGGGGATGAAGGAGAAGTGTGTTTGTAGCACGGGGAGGGGGTTCTGGGATGAACAGAACTGTTGGTTATGTAAGCTCTGTATTTGGTTTTTAATGAACCTCTCTCTTCCTGCTCACTGGCTACTGAGCTGTTACTGTTGGCAGGAGACGAGCAGCATAAACACACACACTCGCGCACACATACACAAAAACTTCATTTGCAGTGCAAAAATTTCTTGCATAAGAAGGCACACACACAACTTTATTTTGCGAAGAAGTGAGGGCTCTCTGCAACCTTACCAAAGAAATGTTTTTACTCAGGCTGAAGTCTGATACTGCTTGGCTCTTTTTTTTTGTGTAGTACTCGTACTATTTACATAATTTCAGAGTCCTTCATGTATCACTGAGCTTACACATGTGACTGAGGAGAGCTTCATGTCGGGTTACTCTGTAGTTATTTTTTCCAGGACTTCCCTCGTGTGAACAGAGAGCGCTCAGAGCACAGCTGGAGGGCACGACTGTGTGTGTGTGTGTGTGTGTGTGCATATATGTGCATACGTGTGTGAGCGCAGGTATGGGATGCTTCTTTTCAGCCTGATCCCACCGTGTCAATATTTACTCAGTATTCTGAGAGTTGAAGAAAGGCAACTTGTTTCAATATTTATGGATGTGGTCAAACATTAAATCCTCCCACTCTTTCCAAAACCCGTGACAGTATGCGTGCACACACACCGACTGACGGTTAAAAAGTAAAAGAAAACCCCACACAGCTCGGTCAGATCAAGTAATAGAGTTTATTGATATAACACATTGAAAGTAATGATGTTGGTTGTAGAACAAAACCGAGACACAGTTTGGAGTTCCTCCAGTCGCCTGGTTCAAATAGCATTAAACTGTTGATTTTTAGTTTGTTTTTAGAAGATGTGACAAACAGACTTTGTTGGGATTGGAAGAAGATGGGACACGAGGGAGAGTTCAGGAAAACAACACCCTATTGGATAAGATAAATAGATTTGTGTGTTCAAGGGCGGTTTTAAAAACGAGGACAAACAGTGGAAGGTCCAGATTTGACAGCGATAAAATATCTCAGCTAACCTTGTTGATAGTAAATATTTCCACTGAGAGTGGCATTACTTGAATGTTGTCTTATGAAAATGCTGAATGGCACGCAGTGAGACTGAGATGGAGGAATGTGTTTGTTTTACACTTCTTTCCATGCACTTGCTGAGTTTGGCAGTACTATTGTGGTGATAGTTTTCTAAACTGAGCACCTTGAAATGATGTGCAGGGAAAAAAAACAAAAAACTTACTGGAACGTTTCCCTTTTTGGGAAAAAAGTAAATACATCATGTCTTAATATTAAATCTCTATTTTGCTACAAGAAGGTAGATGACTAGGTTGGAAAGAGGGAAATGTTACATAACTATGTAGATTGAGCTGATTGTGGGTGTCCAGTGAGTGAATGCTGATCATTAATTACATTTTTGTATTTTTTAAATAGATTAGCGCTAAAAAGACTATTTTTCCGAAGGTTTCATAATCTCATAGGGCAGCTTTTACCCCGTTGGTGTGATGGGACTTCTACTAATCAGGTCAGTGGTTGATCCCTGCTTTTCCAGTCCGCATGTTGAAATGTCCTTGTGCAAGACACTGAACTCGAACGCCTCTGTAATGCCAGCAAGACCAGGCTGTTTACCATAAATACCAGGCAATAACTGAGGACTCCAGGGCTCATTCGGCTGAAAGACTGATGAGCTCATGCCATGGTGAGCATCAGACATCCATCTGTCTCTCTGCAGTTCACAAGAACTGTTATTTTTCCTACAGTCTTGGTCAAAATGTAATCAAACTTAATGATCAGCCATTGGGTCTTCACCCAAATTGAGCTGAAGGTCACATGAGACACACATGCACTTTCTCAGTATTGGTTTGCTTGTGTCCCCCTTTGATGGCATTTTTACCATAATTTATGTATTTAGGTTTGGTCAAGAGCTAAGGCTATGGTGTAAGTTTAGTAATGAGTCTTGGGAGACTGTAACAGGGCGATTAGCTGGTAAATCCATCCATCATAACAAGTGCAACTTCAGTTTTCAATGTTTCACAGTATGATAGTGACAGATTTTCCCCAGCCTCTGCTTTTAAATGGTAAACCTACTATTGTCTAGTAAATCATCAGGCAGTCCTTGTGTTTTGTACACAGGCCATTAAATAACACCGAACAGCAGCCAATGAAATTAAATGTGCTGGTGGAGCTGTACCACAATTTTCCAGTTCTAAGGATGGTTAATGGCCTAATTGCAGGTATCTGGCATAGATGCTCACAGCTGACTGGATCTTCTGTAATTGTACTAAAGTGGAAAGTACAGTGTTTAAATGCATAGCAACTACTACACATGCTTCAAACCACTCCATTCTCTCCAATTCAATAAGATCTAAAGGCCTTTACACACTGGATGTGTTAAAAATATATTTTTTTGTGCTGCATTAAGAATAAATAGAACAGAGAGAAATCAGGCCAATACCTAAAGGCACAGGGG
>VUQR01017054.1:0-30710 GCA_015108515.1 Hemichromis elongatus
GTCCAGGCCTTTCAGAGCCACTCACACACCAGCAGCACAATGATGATGTCACTGACTCTACTGCTGGCCACCCTGGGGCTCCTTGTTCAGGGTGAGACTCTCTGTGAAAACTTTGCTTCAGCATTGTTACGTTCCCCCAAAAGGGTCCAGGCGGTGTGAGGGAAGTAACAAAAAGTATCCGGGTCGAAAAGAGGAGACAGAGACAAAATGGGTTAAATTAAAGGGTTTTATTAAAGCTCCAATTAATAACTGAACTAAAAGAGACGGGCAAGCCGCTATCACCATCTAAAGAAACAAAACACAGATGTTGGTCAGTAAATCGAAAGGTAAAACAAAAGAATGGTGACCAAATACACTCCTCTCCACTGAGCAGGAGCAAGCTGCAAACAAAAGGCAGCTCACTAGCTGCAATCACCAACACACAGCTCACTAGCCGCAATCCACTCACATGGCACCTGGCACCAGAGCCCACCTTTCTCTGCCTTAAAATAGCCTTGATTGCTGATGTGGATCAGCTGCAACAAAAGAAAAGGTGGCACCTAAGGAGGAGAGAAGGTAGACCACGCCCACACAGGCAATTTCAGGAGGAGGCCCTGCTAGGGCCTTAACAATTTGACTCTAAAACCTTTAATTGCGCAGAATGAAATGGTACTTTTGCATCATTGAATGACTCATTGGACCATTTGCGAGATGTATTTTTTATACCAAAGGCTTCCTTTTACCCTGTCACAAACACAGACAGCAGCTTTGTACTTGACAGGATGATGGTCACATTTATCCACAATAAATGCAGTCATACCAGCGTTATCGACCACCTACAGTCTGACTAATTGGCAAAGGCATGGATCCTTGAATATTTCATATGAGACATTACTTATAGGATCAAAATGAGCTTTTATTTGCCTATAATGACTTCCAAAGGGTAAGAACTGCTTCACCACTGAGGCACTCTCTGTGCAGCGAGGGAGCACTCACTCAGCTAATGACATTCACAAGTCCATCAGCAGCTGATGCAGTGGTCACTGTCAAACCACAGATGTTATGAGAAAAAAACTGCATAGAAGAAAATATATTGTACATTTTCACCTGAAAATGATCAATACAAAAGTGAAGTTCTAAACACAACAGTATATTATTCATTTTGTTTCTGACAGGGAGAAGTGCTATGATAGTGATATGAAGTAGTATATTTGTCACATCTACTGGTACATTCATGCAGATTAGATTATAGTAATAATAATAATTATTATTATTATTATCATTATTATTATTATTTAAAGATTGTCATATCTTTTTCTTCATCTTTATGCTAGCTAAATGAAGCCATTTATGCTATAGCAATCCACATTCTACCAAAGTGCACTGGGCCACCAACATTCAGGTAGTTTGAGTATGATTTCTAAAAATGAATATATATCTTAGAGGACAGTATGTCGCTGTTTCCCAAGTTAAGCCACAGAATGGATAAAATTGTGAATATTTTTCTGCTCTATAGGGATACTTATCAAGAACTTTTGCATGTGTGAAAGGGAGTACAACACAAAGAGGATCTGAGCTGTGACAAGCTGATGGGCACCCTGGCCTGGGGAAGATGGGCAATCATGTTTGGTCTAAGGAAAGTTTACTCCATTTTGGCTGGCACTGTTTTAGTTTCATGGAGGCACACATACTGGGATGGGGGTAAACTGTTAAGTTGTTAGCAAGGGCTAGCAGTTGAGTGTAGCAAGCTGCATCCACTGTGGCGATGCATCGCACACAAAAACCTATCTACAGGTAACAGGTAGCTACACCACATGTATCAACCTTCAGGCATTACATACTATTAACATTTAGCCTAGATAACATTTAAATTGCCGTGTTATCAAAAAAATGTTATATAAATATATTTGAAAAATATATATTTATATACAGTTGTTGGGGAATTAAACTACAGATATCAATCAATTTCTAAGTAATTGTAGACACTGTTTCCACTGTTAATTTGTGCAATTTACTTTGAGATCTGTGAGGGCCAGAGGCAGCCTTATGTGGTGGCCATTGGAAGAATTGTAGCTTTTAAAATTTTTACATTGGCTTCATTTTTCAGACACTTGGCTATAACCGCAGTATTAGATAGGAGGTACTAAAAAGCTCTTCAGAGCTGAGGGGAATTGGAAATACAGTGTTTCTCATAATGACCTCATCCACAGCATAGGAGTAAATGTATTCACTTTCCATCACTGATAAAGGTGTGTGCTAATCCTGCGGATCAAATAAGCAATCATATCACCAAAGTTTATTGAGTTTTCAGTGGCTCAAATAAACCACCCAAAGCACAACAGGAAATTTGAAAGTGTCCCCATAATCCCTTTATTTTCTGTTGGCCTGAATAGCAAACATAATGTGACTAACTCCAGTAATATAAATTTAATTGCTGCCATTAGTGTCACAATGAGGATGTTGAAGGTTTGCGTATAAAATTGTCAGGGTTGGAGGGTTTTTTTCTCTTGATGATTGGGCTTTGTTGGATGTCTCTGTTTGACAACAAACTCGTCATCACATCTACTCTTTCTGAAATCAGAGACTTTCCAAGTGCAAGATGAGTCTCTGCATCCGTCATTCACATCCAAATATAGTTTATACAAGTACTCAGTAATAAGAAAGAGTACCCTATCAATGTTGCCTCTAGCATTTCAACACAGATCAAAGAGCTGCATGGCAGAAATGTCAGTGTTTACTAAATATTTCATCTTTTCGACGTGACCACTGAATAGTGGGGTAAAATCTCAAAGGACTAAAGTATACGACCAAATTAGCTGTTCAATTTCCATATCAAAAGTGACTGCAGTTTCACAGCTCACTTGGGTGGGGTTGGAAAAGCATACAAAGAGGGGGAAAAAAATAAAACAAATATCTGTGTTGTTTCTTTCTGAAATATCTATGGTATTATTATGCAGTGATGATATAAACTGAAACCCACTTGTCAACACTTCAACTGCAACAAATAATACTCAAAAAATTGTGAATAAAATATTTATTTATTGCATTTTGTCTTTATTAGAAAGGGGCATTTGAATTAGCGAGAGACCCGAAAGGTTTCACAGTACTTTAAACTTTAAGGTCAGGGAATTTGGTGGCACATTGGTGCAGATGTTAACACTCTCACCTCATAGCAAGAAGGCTCTGAGTTTAAACATGCGATTTGGATGATGCCTTTCTTACTGTGGATTCCTCCAAGTACTCCAGCTTCCTTCCACAGTCCAAAAACATGGATGTTATGTTAATTGTCTGTCCTTGAGAAACTAGCTGCCTGCCCAGGGTTTGGTGAAAATGGCACTTTCTGAAACAAATTGTTTTAGGACCTCTCTCTTTAGGAATATTTTTCCCTTATTCTGATTGGCCTCCATCTAACAAACAGAAGGTTTGAACACCACGAGGTTGGTATGTCTGAGAGGACCATGATAAGGACATCAGCACTTTCATTGATGTAGTAGCGAGCCAAGACTAGCCTGACAACTAAGCTTTTTAAATTTTAGCCATGTTTAATATAAAAATAATCTAAACTTTCTTAGACCTGTTTGTGATATATTAATTAATACATTAATTTTTTCTAGCTATTTGGGATTAATTTTACCTAATTACATAATTCTTACATACATTAAAAACTCACAGGTCAACAATGGGTTCATGTTATAGCACAACACAGTAAAGCTGCATTACAAAAGTTACAACATATGAAAGTAGATTGAGTTATAATTAGTGGCAGCAAAGCCACATTGTGACATGCGTCTTCTGCTACGCAGAGTCTCAGGAGGAAAAGCAAATTGCATTATCATATTTATTTCATGCATTCTTAAGAGTTGTTTGTTAGGATGACAATGTTGCTGCTTGAGGGCAAACAATGTTCTGATTGTTGAGTCACTAAAACACAATAAAAATGGAAAACAATTGATGGTCAGTTCAACACAGAACTAGAGAGATCTTGTACTGAAAAGTAATCTGTTCAGTGATGTGTGGTCATATAGTGAAGGCTTACTTAATACTTTGTATGTGGGGTCAATTACTTATTTATAGTGGTGCAACGGACCACGGTTGATCCGTAATCCTAACTGATCCCACTCCATGGTTCCATATTCTGTCGTGCAAAACAAGGAGTTTAAACTATGATGAAAGTGCTTGAGTCACGCTATGATATCCCGTTGCACATCCACAGTGACAAGATCATTCCAAGCATGTATGAGAAACTTTATGGCTGAACTGTCCCAGGCATCTTCTGTTGGCCTAACTACAAATGGGTGGACCTCCAGGGCAACGGAAAGCTATGTGACTGTGACCGCTCATTATATCACAGCGGAGTGGTAAATGCAAAGCCCTGTACTGCCCTATATTGTTTTTATATAATTGCATGGAATGAATCTTAAGTTGAATGTGTTTTATAAGGCTAAAAATACTTAAATAAGTAAATGACGAGTATTTGTCTTTTTTGCTGATCCGAAAATTGATCCGATCCGTGACTTAAAACCGTGATCTGATCCGAACTGTAAGATTTTTTTATCCGTTGCTCCACTACTTATTTACGTTGTTTATTTAGTTCCCGAAACATTTGAGCCACAAAATTGATTTCTAAAAGTCATGTTGGCTGAGTGGTGTTCAAAACTGCAACCATTTTATGCAACACCTCTCGCAAATCTCATCAGAAGGATATTGATTTGATAAATGCACATAGTGTCATTGGGAATCTCATGGGTACATAATTTGTTTGGCTACTGAAGCCATTATCTGTGCAAAGCTCTTATTGGTTATGAGAAAAATGGCTTCAGAGTTAAACTCCAAAGTCACAGCAGGGACTAACACATATTGAACAAGTCCTCCAACTAAACAATCATATCAGATATTGACTCCTACTGTCTGACATGACTTAAGGCAGGATTCAGATGAAATTGTGCAGTCATGCTACATCTAATTTGCCTAATGTAGAAGTAACTTTATGTAAATATAATGTGGTCGGCTTAACACCTTATTTCTTAACTAGCTGCACGCTGGCAGAATTTTAACTTAAAGGACAAGCTTAGGGAAAACATACACAGGGCCCCCAGACCAGTAGCAAACCATGACAGGTTACAGTGATGGTGAATGGTTCCCTTTAGGTCATGAAAAGAGCTTGCATAAATGACCTAAAGGGAGCAATTGTTTTCTTATGAAGAGCAGTCATCTAATCAAATATTTGCTTATTCATACATTTGGTAGGCGCAAAGCATTATTACTTTCCCTTTTGTATTTTTTTTTCTACCAGTATTCAAACCATTAGTTTCCACCTACTCCTTAGTGAAAGGTCTGGCTATGTAGGAGTTAACTCCATAATATCACTATGATAATTTGACTAAAAAAAGTTTGGGATCAATAAACTAAAAAACAAGCTGTAACAGAGTGAACTGTAAGCAACTGTATGGTTGAGTGATACATAATTACTCATGGGTTGGTCACAGTCCCTGTCAAAGGATTAGCATTAAAACATTGAATAGGTGTTGGGACATCATTAAACTGAAGACTTTTCATATACTGTAAACAGCTCTCCATATATGATGATTTTAAGACATGCACAGCATCTTCCACATCCAAGATGTGGCATGTTTTTCTTAGATCAAAAACATTTGGATATTGCATTTGTCTTTCCAAGTAAACACACTTTACCATATGTGTGTACAGAGTTTCAAACCTGTCGTTGATTGCTGTCATGGCTCGCTAAAGCTTTGTGGTCTAGGCACGGGCTGTCAGAGAGCAGAGCTGACCTTACATCAGGGAAACCTGCAGAGAATGTCAAGCAGCCTCAGCAGCGCTCTTTTCAAGAACTAGTTACTGGCCGGGAGGCCGGGGGAGTTTATTTTTGTTTATCTTTCATGTCAGGAACCACCCAGGGATACGACTGAGTCTAGTTGTTGTTAATTGCACGCACCACCTCGGTTAAGCTTTAATTACTTTACTGCGAGGCTCATTGTGCTGGATTGTCACTTCATCTTTCAGGGAAGTGTTGGATCCAAAGACATGCTAATAATCTCATATGGTTAAAAAAGGGGGCTGTGATACTCTATACAGCCTCATGAATAAATGCTAATGGGTTTGGTTGTGACTCAAACGGAGGGCAATTCAGGTGCATTTTCAGAAACTGTAACCATGGGAGCAACTACACACAATGTCCACTCTTATACGTTATCTCCTAAATCTCTTTGGCTATATTTATGCCAGGTGTCCAGATGAGTCCTATATTATAAAACCACTAGATTGGCCAAGACATTGCTGACTGTGTTGTATTCCTCTAAGACTTTAAGAACTCAAGAATAAGGTTGGATTGGAATGTTTCTTATTCCCTCATATATCTGTTTTTATGATAAAAACACTGCAGCTTTTCAATTTAGCAGTTGGAGAATGCCGATCATCATCTCAATTTAAGGAATAATAGTCAATATACCAATCAACATAAGGACTGATACATTTTTGGAGATGGTTGCGCAAGAAATGTTCTAAAAATTGGCTGATTTGAAATGGAAAGGCCAAACTGTTCTTAAATTCTTGTAAAGAGCCTGAGTCCACCCACCACTAACACACCATTAATCACACTGTGAATCTTGTTTTGACATAGCGTGCATTTAACGGTATTCCCTAAAAACTCTGTTTTGTCTGATCCTTTATTAATAAAATTCAAATTTACAATAATGTATTACTTTGCACTAGGGAATAAATTTCATTACAGTAGATGTCTTTCTGACAGTGCTGTTACAAAGGTAAAGGAGATCATTCCTCCACTGTTATCTTCTTCAAAGCAGGTTCCAGTGTAGAGCAGCTATGTAAACTCAACTACAACAAAGCACCTTTAGGTACTGGAATGGAAAAATTGAGGAAATACTGACCACAACAAACATATGTGGGTGTCCCAGGAGGAAACAAAGTCCTGATATTTGTTTCTGTTATGGCTGGTACCACATGTAAAAAACCAGGAGGTACCATAAGGTATTTAACATAAAATGCGCCACACACATCAAACACGCTACAAGAAGAAATACCAGAAATAATGTAAGCCACTTACATAGGTTACATCATAGAAGGAGTCACAGCAGGTCTAAATCATGCATAAGGAAATAAGTGTCGCTGTAGCCTGACTCCTATACCATCCATTAACACAGACTGTCATGCAGTCTTTGCATGTCTGTGAGTATGCCTCTTAAATACCCTCTGTTCTCCAAAGACCAGACCATCTCAGACTCCATAATCCTGTTTATTGCATGTATGAGCATGCCCCCCGCCAAGCACCAGAGTGAGTCCGATCTCTTTGATTGTCCATACAAGTCTCTCAGTGAAAAAGCAATTTAATTTTTTTGATGTGCAGGAATATGAAAAACGCGAAATATTAAGTTTTGATTAAAAGAGAAGGAATTATGATTCAGGGCATGAGTGGCAGTGAACAGAACAGGATGATAAGAAATTTGATTTTATGTGTATCCAATGTATTTCACCTCATTTTTCTTTGATGTCCAAACATGAACGTTAATAACCATGGGCAGTGCAGGTCTACCATGTTTTATTTTTAAAATCTTTAAGCAGAGAAGGCAAAGATGTGAGATAACTGATTGCCGGCATTTCTAGGGATTAGGCTTAAATGAGTTATTATACACTCAAAATACATTTACGATGTTATTTAATGACACAATCATCAGAATTTGCCCTAAGAATTTTTGTATAACTATTTTGTATAACTTTGTTGAGAGAAATAAAATACACAGCAATCTTTTCCTGTTTCACATGTTAAGCTGTCCCCTTTCTACGTCTTCTCCAATTTTGGTGATTAATCGCTGTCGGGCGCAGGTTTAGCTCAGTTGGATGAGCATGTAGTCATACATACCCCAGGCCTGGGTGAGACTTGATGGATAGCATTAAGAAGATGCTAGCTGCAAATAATCATGTGCAGTTCCACATGATCATCACCAGACAAAAAGATAATATATTACTGATACAGAAATAGTTTTCCATACGAGTTCGCTGCAAAAAGTGCAGCCTTACCTAATGTCTATCCTACTATTACTTATTTTATATTTTGATTAAAAAATCCAGTTGGTATAGGTATGGCGAGTAGCCTTCATTAATAGTAATACTAATTATTATTAATTTATGTTGTTTCTCTGTATTATTGTGAAGGACTTTGGCGTGTCTTTAGGTTTTGAATGTGCTATGTAAATACAACTGTATTGTATTGTATTGTAATAAAATACACAGAAATAGTAAATTCATGTAGTTGAAAAATACATGATAATATATAAAGTAATCTAAAGTATTCAGAATACGTTACTCTCATTGAGTAACTTAACAGAATACTTTACAAAATACTTTTTGTAATCTGTAATGGAATACATTTTAAAAGTAACCTAGATGTGGAGAAACTGGTCACCCCTCCTTTTGTTCCTTCTAAATTTAAAATGTGTCTAATAACTGATGTCAGATTTACACTTCTGCATGTATTTGTTTGTACATGAGGTCAGGTGTAGGTGGAAAATGTCACTGGTGTGGTAGATCTTATCAAGCATATCAAGCGAATAGACAAACACATCAAACTATACACACAGATGGTAAATTAAGTAATGAACACCATAAGTAAATTTATTTCTAAAGGTACTATTGACATGAAGAAGGAGAGGTTTAAAGAGGCATGAAAAGTCATGACATCGCCTGAAATCTATAAAATTCTATATAATATAGAAAGCAATGCTTATCAAAATGTATTTAACACTTCATACAAACGCCTCTGTTGTTGATAACAGTTTCATCACTTAGGTTTAAATTTGGCTAATTCTTCTAATAGTCTTCAAATCCTACAGATTTTGTGGGCCGCTTCTATGAACTCTGACCTCTTGTTCTTTTCATACATTTATAATTGTATTTAGGTCAGGTTGGCTGGGTCATTCTTGCAGCTTTATTTTCCTTCTCTGAAAACAAGTTTATCATTGACTTGCTGAAACTTCTGCCCTTGATCCATCTTCATCACCCTGGTAGATGGCAGCAGATTCTTATCAAGACATGGTGTCTAGATGTCATGGTGTCTCATGAAATCCAAAGATTTCAACTTTGGTCTCATCTGATCACACCAGTATGTCACAGGTTTGTCTAAATGTTGTTCAGCAACATTCTTTTTCTTCAGCAATGGAGTCTTGTTTGGTGAGCGAGCATGAAGGCCATGATGCTGGTGCATTGCTGGAGTGCATTACTTATTGTTTTCTTTGAAACAGTTATACCTGCTTCTTCCAGGTCTTTCTGTAGCTCATCACAAGTGGTCCTTGGCTCTTGGAAACTCTTCTCATAACTCTTTTCACTTTTCTGTCTGAAATCTTGCTTTTGCCATGCCTCATTGCACCTCACTTTCTTCATATGTTTTCATTTTTTATTATTACACATAATTTAATTTATGGACATCTATGGTTTGATTTCTTTGCATGTGTAGACTTGATGGGTTCTTACCACACCAGGTGAGAATTTAATGTCAGTAGCACCTTTAGAAATATATCTACTTAGAAAATTGGTGATGTGTTCGATATTTATTTAACTAAAATTAACACCGTCTAAATGACATACAACAGTGATGTCAGAAAGTCCAGTCATACCCTTTACTCATGACTTGGTTCATTTTTAACCCTTACAGACATGGAGCCCTCAGCATGAGAGGAAAAAACAGTACAATGACGTAGTTTTGTGCTACTCCACACACCTTTCACCTGCCAATTTATCTTCTGGTTTTCTGCTCTTGGGTTGTTAACACACACACAGCTCAGTGATGCACTTGGGGAAACAGAGAGGAGAGGGGATTAATAAGATCTGGAGCCTGGTGTTGACCTCAAGCTAGGGATTCAGAACATGTGAAATGAAAAAGGAAGCCCCCCGCTCGTGGGTGGAAGCAGCGCTGCAAGAGCAGGAAACAGGAAAATATTCAGACTCAAAACAAAATTTCTTTTTTTAGATTTGTAATATTACATTGCCCCCAGACTATGTCTACAGTTAGCCAACAAAAATCTGAAACTTCTTTTTCCTTTTACCACTGCCTTCTGTTTACACTAAAGATGAATACTCAAAACAACACAAACTTTTGGACTGCATGTCCTCAGAGGCGCCCATAGTGTTGCACTTGTTTGCTCTAAACATGACGGAAGCATCGGAGTAAAAATTAATGTTCAAATGCAACTCAGTTTTCTCCTCTGAATGCATGGCTTATCAGGGAGGTGTTAAACCATACTGCTCATTTTCTTCCTGCTCAACTGTGACCCGGTCTCAGTCTTGTCCAATTTGGGCAATTCAAGTTATGATGCATCCTTGAGAGAGCTGAGAGGAAGAAAAGGTACAGAGGTAAGGATAGGTGTGTAATACTACAGTTCACTCATTCCACTTTGTGTAAGTAGGAGGATTTGTATTCATTGGTCTATATTCCTGAGTGTTCGAGTTACTGGTAACTCATTTCTGTGATCATTACTCTGGTCCAAAAATGTTTTTCACCTACCTTCTATGAGCCACTCAGATTCTGTTCCATGTGCTCTTCATCATTCATACCATTTTGCATGTTGCACTTTTCATTCATGCCTGGCTCTTCCTGACCAATTGATCCTTGTTCAAGTCTTCACCAGCTTCATTGCTGCCAACACCAGACTCCAGAGAGTCTTGTCCTGTTTTGTGCGAAATGGAGCAGCTCAGCAGGATCAGGTTGGATATGTAGGTAAGTGACTCACTTTACAGCCACCTGGGAGGCACGAGTAGCAATGAGAAAGGATGTCCATACAACACCGACAAAAACCAGAATTTACCAAAGAGCTAAGAAGGAGCCTGTGTAACACAATTAAGTTATCAGTTATCTGGCAGAGGCTGGATACAGAAGCTGGTCCTTTTGTACTGTGATGAGGTTGATGGAGCGCAGGTGGCCTGACTGAAAAGTGGGAAAAGGCCCGACTCCAGACCAAAATGGTGGAGAATGCCTGCTCAGCCATCCTGAACTTGTAGAGTGTTTCTCTGAAACCCAGTACTAGACCTTGACATCCATCCATCCATCCATCCATCCATCCATCCATCCATCCATCCATCCATCCATCCATCCATCCATCCCCTACTTTAATTCAGTCATGGGGACTACAGCTTATCCCAGCTGCTATAGGATAAGAGGCAGGTTACATTCTGGACAGGTCAGCAGGTTGCCAATCAGCTAACACAGAGAGAAAGACAACGATTTGCACACATATTCCCATCTATGAGCAGTTTAGCATCTGCAGTTAACCTAAGCCCACTAACTACATGTCTTTGGATACTTGGAGGGATCTCCCACAGACACAGAGAGAACATGCAAATTCCACACATGCTCCAGCTAGATAGTGGATTTGAACACAGAGCCTAAAAATATCAGGGGGCTCTAGCTCATCTACTTAAGAAAATTTGCAACTAGCTGCTGTCATTAACTGAGCTGGCTTCATTCATTTCTTCATTTCTTGTTTCCTGTATTTTGCAAAAAACCCCCCCACAAAAATCCTGTTCAAGATCTCTTTGTTTGACTGCAGGACATTTTAAGCTTACTAGAATTCCAGGCATGCTCGATGATATTTCATAGCTCAATGTATTGCTTGACTTACTTGTCATCTTGGTAATAGTTAAGGGAGTAACAAAACAGAAAGGTTATGGAAATACAGCTTTAGATAACCTGGAATTCAAGGACTGATAGCAGTTATGTATGCCAACAAGAAGTCATCCACTGACAGTTTGTCCTTCACTCTCATTGTGGATATAAATCTTTACACAAGCAGACAAAGTCATTAGTGTGTTCCTCTTGAGATATAGACATAGTCACCCTGTTTCACACTCTGTCACAATTTTTTGGCAGACTCACTGGGATTGTCTGTTTGCTGTTGGAAAAAAAAAAGTGGACATCTTGATGTAACTCATCTTACTTCACACATTTGTTTATAACCTCAGCTAAACCTCCTGCTCCCCTCCCACATCTTTAGCTCTCTTTGTAGTGGCTCAGTCGCCCTGCTTTTTCTCTGGCCCCCTCCTCAACCTCCAGATGCCACAACAAGAAAGAGACAGCTGCTCGTGTGTATACAAAAGATGAAGACGATCCTAACGCACCATAAATCAACTCTTGTGGCCATTTTGTGGAACACGCAGTGTTTTGGGAACACTTTATCAAGCACACTTTCTTTTTTGTTCACATCTTCATTGAGTTTGCAGTTCATTCACATCATTTGAGCATTCATAATGTTGCTGACAACTGCATTGTGTGAGCCGAAGCTAAATTTAGAGTGTTAATTAACCAAGCGCTCACTCCTGCTCTGGTTGTTCTAGCAGTTTGATTTGTTTGTGTCACCCGGAGCAGATGCCTCCCTCATACTCTGCCAGTGATCTTGTGCTGTTAAATATCTGGAAGTCTGTAAACGTATCCAAGGATGTGCATAGATTATCCTTGTAATATACGGCATAAGTATCACTGATTATATTTAAGACTAATTTTCACGGTCTTCCCTTTTTTGAGAACTAAACATGTTTCGTTTTGTTTTTTTTAATGTGGTATGCTGATTAATTGTTGCCTAGCAACACTGTATCCTAGCTATCCTGTGTCCCATTACAGATTGTCAACTAGCCCTAACCAAACGAAAATATCAGTGCTACAGTTTGATATTTGCTGAACTTGTGTAAATATTTGTGTCAATAAAAAAAAGCGTGGCATGAATTCATCCAAGGCAGCAGGACCATAGTCCCAGTCTCAGTCTCACACACAGTGGTGGACAGGGGTGGAGTCTCACAGTAAGATCGCTCTGGGTTCAAAACCAATCTGATTTGCCAAGACCTTTCTGTGTGGTTTGCATGTGAGTTCTCTCAAGTTTCCTCCCCAATCCAAAAACATACATATCAAGTTAATTGTTGATTGTAATTTTGTCTTACGTTTGAATGACAGAGCTCTGTGATGGACTGGTAACCGGTCCTTTTGCCTTGTCACAGCTTGCATAGATTCCAGCACCCAGCAACCCTGAACTGGGTGGAACAAAATGGATGGATTGCTCTTTAATGAATTTTTTTTATTATCTAATCTACTCAGAAATCATATTATGTTAATATTATTGTTAATAACATGTTTTTATTTGTTTGTAAAGACTGAACTTGAACTTTTCATTTGACTGATAGATTGTAAAGGTAAAAATTATTTTTTGAGTCAGAGGATAGGGACTGGAGTTTCACCAGAAATTGAAATAATCACTTTTTTTTCCCAGATCCATTAACTTTCTGTTGATATTATGCTGCAGTACAGTAAATCTGCACAGCTAATTGAAATCAGCATGCCGCTGGCTTTATGTTGCTAGAGGTCAGGCAATGGAGAGATGCAGTCCATATGCACTATATGATGGGCAGTGCTTGTACTCTGTGGTTATTAAATTAATTATGAGATGTTATTTCCTATAGCTCTTTAATTATTTTTCAGTAATACTCTCACTGTTTCTCCATTTCTGCTCTCATGACTACAATAAGCTACAAGATGTGCTTTGTCACTACATGATTTCTGTTTTCTCCCAGGAAATACCAAACAGACAGAGCAATGTCTGTCATCTCTGTGTACATGTTTGCAGCATCTGTTCCATCACTGCTGGTTTAATGGTTGATGAATAAACAAACAGTTACCAGATTTTTCTTGGCTGTGTAATGTAGACAACAAATCCAGTAAGCCCTGAGACATTTGAATCGTCTGTCAACACTTTATTGTTGTGAAGTTATTTTATTAAACATCTTGTCTATATATTGTACCACAATGCACCAATTACACTGTAATTTAACAGCGCTCATGAAAGGAATCATCACTCTTCAGCCCTTTTCATCTCTGATAAAATATTCTGACAGCATAGGAGGTGATTTGTGGCTTTTCACCAGAGCTAAACTTAGAGCTGTCATGACGCCGTTGATGTCTGAGATTGTGCCCAATATCCTACTACGGTGTTTGGTTACTGTATATTTTTAAACAAGGCACTCAACCTGCAACATTTGAAATCTTTTGTAAAGAACTTTCTTTTTTTCTATGACGGGCTTAAAGAAGCAGATCAGCAGGTTGCGCTTGTAATGGAAAATTCCTCAGTGGAAAACAGTTGTTCAGGTGTGACGTAGAAAGCAACTTCACACGTAAGGAGCAATGCTGCACCTCATACAGACGGAGACACATTAAATCATGCATTTTTCAACTTGTGATGAGTCACACATGAATCGCACTATAAGAAGTTTAAACTTAAACTCAGAGAATCCAGACTTCATTAGTATTTTGGCTAATCTGATTGTAAGTGGACATTCCTAAATAAATTACCACCAGGGTGCATCTAAGAACTCAAACCCCTCTTGGAAATGGTTCAAATCTGCACATTTAAATTAATTTCATTTCAGTTTTACCTATATATCTCCAGTTCACCACAACAGCTGTCATGTAATGTGATGAAAACCCCAATGATCAAGTAATCACCTATTACTATAGCAGCACTTGATAACAGTAGGAAGGAAGAACTCCTTTTCAATAGGAAGAGACTTCTGACAGAACCAGACTCAGAGAGCGTCAGCCATGTACAATGACATGCTTCATAAAGGCCTAACAGGAAACGTATAAGTATAATAGATGGCTTCGTTTTCTCTCACAACTAAAAAAGTTTAGGTGAACTGGGAATGTCTGGCAACAGACTGGCATAACCCTCTAACTTTCCAGTGAAAATGGGATCATTTTAAACTCTGGCTTTCTGACATCTGTGTCTTTTATCTGGCCTCCCTCTGCTTTCTGCCACCCTTGAGCTTGCTGAAGGTTTCCTCCTCTAAAAACTGAGTTTTTTCTTCCCACTGTCGCCAAGTTCTAGCTATAGGGGGTCATCTAATTGTTAGTGTTAGTGTTTTTCTAGAATATTGCACGGTCTTTAACCTACAATATAAAATGCCCTGAGACAGCAGTTGTTGTGCTTTGGTGCCGTATATTAAAATTTAATTCAAATAATAATTTAATTTAAATGAATTAGTGTCTTTATATCTAAATGTAATTATTTACAATCCAAAATTGAGATCCCCACAATTATACTGTGTTAACAGATATATGGACAGAGATACACCCACATGACACCCATATTATTTATGTGCACTGTTGATGTTTTATTTATGGACTACACTGGTGTGAGATTTACTGCCCTCAGGAGATTTAGGGGTTTCACTGTTCTGGCATTTTTGTTCTGTTAATAGATGTTCATTAAAATCCAGTTGCTCTGTCTTGATGTGTTTTTGCTTTTTGCACTCAACAAGCACAATTAAAATGTATTCAGTCATTCAATGCTATTGTCTCTGTGGACCTTTAAAGCATTTTGGCCAAAAATACTAATTAGTGTCAGGTTCCCACTGCAGATTAATTTACATTTCTCCCCACACACAGATAAGCAGTGGTCTCTCTAATGAGGCTCGTCTAGTTCTGGAGGAGGAGAAAGAAAAGGAAGTACAGGTGGCAGCTCTCTAATTATGTCCCAAGTGGATGACTACATTACCCAGGTACCCCAGGCCTCTGACAGGTGTGGGTGGATGGGAAATGCACAATCAGTGGGATGAATGACAATCTTAATGATTCATTTTCTCAGTTAATTCATTAGGGAAGGGCGTGGGCCATTGCTTCTCCACTGTTAATTGCAACAGAAAGTTTTTATCACTTTGTGCTTTTGTCTTCTTTGCAGAGCTGAAATAAAAATCATTGGGAAGCAGTCTTTTTCTTTTCATCATTTATACTGGTATTGAGTTATCCAGTACCTGCGTGGGTAGGCTGTAAAATGGCTCTAATATCACTTCAGGTCCATCTGACAGCTGACTGGCATTGTTAGCTGTTGTTTAGTCTCACCTGTGAAGAAAGTGCTCACTGCATCGCTTTGTGTGAACTATTTGTGATTTGAATCAACAGCTGGACCCACAACAGAGATGGAAACACTAACTAGAACCTACGCCTTTGAAGGATGTGGGAGGGAAACAACATAGTGTAAAGTAGGTGTTAAAAAAACCCACTAACAAAAAGTAACAGAGAGAGTCGGTGTTGAAGTTTCCTTGCTATTGGAATAAAATTTAAGAGCACAGTTTGTCCTCTCATATGTTTAATGATGCACAGACGCAGATGGTTACTCGTTGTGTGCTTGTGTCCAGCATAATATTATTCCCCACGGGCTACTAGGCTACCAATTTACTGGAATCTTGTTTTACAACATCAAATTTTGTTTGTTTTATATTTGCTGGGTAGTAATAATGTAGCATAATGTATGAGTAGATTTTTATTTAATTAATTAATAACTTTTCAAATGTATCTAAATCTGCAGAATAAATAAGGGACTTACATGGTTGTTCTCCAATGTGGAGCCTACAGACCATCGTTGACATTTTGAGGCCGTTTACTGTCACCAGCAGGCAGTGTCAAAAATATGTGGAACAACTCTTGCTATTGTTGTTGAGCCACCCGAGAAGACCAAAGCTAAAGCATACAAGGAACTGAAGTTAAACTAAATGGTAAAATCAATAAAAACTGTCCACTGCGGACACTTTCTGGGTTCTTAATGTTGGTTTTTTTCTGTCTTTTATTTCACCTCTAACTTTATGTGAACGTTCCCGTCGCTCCTTTTCCTCTTCGGGCCCACATGTCAACCAATCAGTGTTTAACTTACACACAGTGTCATCAACATTAAGCCACGTGCTTTTGGTGTTTTTGGAGGACTGCACACAAGCATGTCTCTATAGGTTGCGTAGCAAAACTTCTTTGCTTTGAGTAGCTAAATATTGGACACAAATGCAGTGCAATGAATCCTCCAATTAGCTTTCAAATCCATCAGCATTACATCCTGTCCATTTTTCAGACAAAGGCCTGCATGTAGCAGGTATCATTGCTACAGAGAAAGAGTAAGACAAACTGCAGCTATCACTATAAGAATCAGATAAATGTAAAGCTTTTGATTTTGCTTGTTTTTACTATTGCTGAAGGGCTCTTATTGTATTTTTACCATTAAAGGTAATGCAGTAATGAGTATAATGATTGTCATTTCTAGAAAATAATATCTCATGTTTTGTGACCTCATGATCCCTGATGTGAAGCTGCATCTTTTGCTGTGTCAAACGGAAGAGAGATGCAGCTTGACCATAAATTATATCCACAACAGCTCCATAATTATCACCAATTCTGTCATTTTTTGTTGTTGAAAAAGACAGAAACTGCTTGGGTGAGTCTTTTAATGCTCTGCATTAAAGCCCAACTGATATAGGATGTTTGAGACCAATACCGATATTTGGTGATTTTAAAAAGTCGATATGTGAGCCAATATTTTTCCTTTCAGCCAAACAAAGCAAAAAAAGAGTTATGTGCAGTTATTACTACAGTTAATATAACAGTGCAGATTAAAAACAAACATCTATTATTATCACAAAAAGTTGCACTTGCATCACTTGTTTCCAGTTTGCTTGACTGTGCTTTGATCAGCTTAATGTTATCTTTGTAGACTACGAGTTGCTAACAGGGAGGCTACACAGTGCCCTCTGGTGGACAAACTACTCAACATCATACAAAACCTTTAATCTCGTCTTCACTTTTTTCATTTAATGCCAATACCAATATATCGGTAAATGGCTAATATCAGCTGATATATCAGTCGAACTGTACTTTGCATTGACATGCGTGCCCCTATGTACATTTTACAGTTTGCAGACATCTATTTGATGAACCTTGCATCCTCTTGTCTCATTTTTGGGTTTCCTCTCTCTTAGTAGACTGACATGTTTCCTTTAATGTAAAACATTTAGACAAAAAGGTGAAAAGACTGACTGGAAGAAAAAAAATTAGGGGCTCGGGGTTCACCTCAGCCTGTTTGTATCACAGGTGAATTGGAGGCTGTTTTTAGTAGAAAGACTATTATTGCCCCAACTGAGATAGTGGGTGGCAAATGAAATTGCCCAATATACTTTTCCTATTGCTTTATTACTGTTGTACTAATTGCATTAAACCCTGATATTGTTGAAGGTTCGTATCCTGGGCAATGCAACTCTATGTCTCTGCAAAATACTGCCTTGAGAAGGACAATGAATCGTTAGTAACCAAGGGCTACAAAAACCTACATTAATGATGCTTTATTAATGACACATGGTTGATATAATTTGACAGTAACTTCACAACAAGATGTATTTGTGTACACATTTTTATAATTATATTTTTTCCTTACAATAGTGCACCATAGAAGATGGCGGTGCATCTTAACAGCTCTCAAATGCCAGCTAAAAACCCTACAAACAAGCTTCTATTTCCTTAACATGGCATTTTACTCCCTTTCACAAACAGTGCAAAAACAAATTTCAGTTCAAGCCTTAAAGCCAAATTAGGTAATACTCCTTGGATAATGCCAACTTTGAGTTTATTTTTTCCTGTATTGGACTGTAATCTCTCTATTTTTCCCTCATTCCCTCAACCCTGGACTCTCCCCTTGTTTGAGTAAACAGTTGTCGTCATTTTGAAACGGTCACTAGAGCAGGCCGAAGCTTTCTTGGCAGTGATTTGTGTGGAGGGAGTCAGGTCCCATCTGTTCCCTGTCCACGGGGGATGTTGGGCCAGCCAACCAGTCTCCACCGCCACAAACCTCCTCCCTCCCATCTCCACTTCTCCTTAACACCCAGAGAGAGGATAATGAGAACAGGGAGAGGGCACACCGCACATCACAGGGCAGCGATCGTGTCTGAGCTCCCACTTCGTCACGTCTCGTCCACTCACCCGTCAGATAAAGTCAGGGCCTCAGCTGGTCGCATGTGATTGGAGCTTAACGGGCATTCTTCAAATGCAGATGAGCTGCTTGACATACGTCCCGGTGACTGGTGCTACTGATGGCTTTGACTTTTGATTCTTGTGCTTTAGTAACATAAGGTGTTTTCATGCATTCACTGCAGCCTTGAACCACCTTTCTACACATGCCTGGCTGTGGTGTAATTGAGAACACAAATCTCATAACAGGACAAATTCAACATTAAAGATTTTATGTAGATTTTTGTACTAAGCAGCTGAAAGGGTAATGTCCCACTGAGCATGTGTGAGATAATTTAATCTACCTACTCAATCCTGCTAACCATGTTAGTACTTCCTGCCACATGTGCTAGACGCCTGGTCCTGTTTCCCCACACATTGACAATTCAATGTGTAGAAATTATTGGCTGTATAAGAGAGTGGTTGCTTTTATCCTTTTTCTGTTTTCTCCTGTGTCGTGTGTCCATGCTGTAGATAAATAAAGTTGTGGTGATTGTTCTTTTTTTTTATGTTCTTCAACATCCAGACAGTTTTACTGAGGAGGAGTGAACATAAATGGAATAAGACCTCAGTCACACAGAACTGGAGACAGTTAGTATTTCCCTGGCAACCTCTGGTTGTGAGTTAAAAATTTGGATTATATGACTGGTTAGCAGGTGGTTGCTGAATGTCAGCAGGGTGCTGCACCAAAAAGCTTATGATTTATTGCTTTGGTCACTAACATATTGCCACAGTTCCCCATAGTTTGCAGGGACAAAACCAACTTGTAAGCAAACACTTGCAAACTACTGGCAAGTAAAACTTGAATAAATCCCAACACGAATCTGAAAACAGAGAATGTTTGCCAATGTCTTCTATGCAATGTATGGGCAACATCTCTGTGATGACCAAAGCTATCACGAAGGTTTTCAGTGCATCTCTTTGTGACCAATTTCCTGATGCAACAGTCGGTAACCTCCAGCAACCAGGAAATGCACATGGATCATATACACATTGGTAAAACATAATGTATCTACTCAAAATAATCAAGATATTCCTATAATACCTACTTACCTTTATAGCGTCTGTAGTACCTCCCTGTATAACTGATTCTCATTTTAGTGTTTTTAGTGTTCAGTCTGCTTTGTGAGTTATGTAGTGAAAATGTTGACAAGTATAAAGCATGAGTGTAATAAAAACAAGGATATCTGTGATTCAGCTGCACCGATTTGTTGTTGTTGTTGTTATTTAATGTGTGATTTTACAGAATGCTCCTTAAAACATGGAAGTAAGGGAAAAATACAAAACTTCATTTTAACTGTAAAAGTGTAAAAGTAAAACAAAAATCACCTGTGCCATTAGATTTGAATGGAGAGGTATCTAAGAGAGTATGCCTTTTTCAGGAATTTGGATGAACTTAGCCTTTAATCAGTCGGTTCTGCTGCAGCTCTGTGTCTCTTTGTCCCCAAGCTGTATCTTTATCCCTTTCCAAAACACGGCTTGAGACATTTAGTTAGAATATTTAATAAGGACAGAAATCTGGCAAAAGATGATGCACTCTTAATTTAAATGTTTTTGTTATGTTCATCCACTTTTTCAGAGACATTTAATCAGAGCCACAGTACCAAACTCTCTTCTCTATAAATGTTCATATTTTTGTTCTCTGTAATAGAGAATCAGTCATTTCTCACCTGGGAGTAGTTTGGCCGAGCCTTTCTGTAAACACTGTGTGAACTGTGACTAAGAGGGCAGCGTGATTTGTGTTAGGCCCCTCCCAAATGACGTCTTCCATTACCTCCCCGCACCTCCCAGGACCGTGGAGCTCTCACAAATGTTAATTCTTTATTCAGAGTTGGACAGAGCATTAAGTCATTTATTTCAGCCTGTTAAAGCAAACACTTTGTGACAGCTCTCATTGTCTGGCACAGACGGAGCCCGCGGTGATCCAAGCAGCAACCGGCGGCTTAAAATTTCACGACTTGACAGTGTGACCAGATGTTCCTGTGACTGTCTCACATTTGTGGTGTAACAGATGAGCTCTGGCACGACACTCTGCTGGCCAGAAGATGCTGAGTCTCACTCGGGGACACACCCACATACTCGCATGCAGAGGAAAACTCCTGATGGGCTCTGAATGTCTGGAAATGAAATTCCCTTCACCTCACCCTTCACACTTAATGAACCTGGATTTGCATGTGTGAATAAAAATGCCTTCCTCTCATATTCTTATTAATATTTTATTCTCATTGCTTTCACTCTCGATACGATTAGTGTCGTGTACTAAAGAGGCAGATTGTTTGCCGTCAGATTATCACAAGAAACAAAGGGAACAATAGAGAGAAAACATGCTGCATCATTGCTTGAGGGCAGACTGGAATTATGTTGCAGGCAAAATGAACATTGGGAATTTTCATTAGGATGTTGATTCAAATAGAAAAAGGACTTAGGGCAGGCTGGCACCATGACTCACCAAAACATGGAAGAAAGTTGAAAGCAGGATTTGAGTGTTAAATTCCACAGAAACAGTGTAGCTCAAATACTCAGACTGCACACAATAAGAAAGATAATCTCTTTTAACACCTCCTGTGATATCAATTCATCCATTTGTCCTGACAAAGTCAACACCAACTGTCTAACTAACACTTCCTGGAACGCTTTGTTTAATTCTCATCTAAGACTTTTTTTGGGAGAGAGAGAGAGAGAAGCTGTCAAGGAAAAGGTGGACAATCTGTCACAGATTCAGCTTCATCCCAGTTGGGTTTCTGCTAATTAATTGTGCCTGCCAGTGGTATTACAGTATCTCCTTTCATTCTAGGAGTAGTCCTCCTACTTTCCTGATGTTACACCAAAGTCGAAGTGGACACAGAAATATTGCAGCTCTGCAGCCATATTGGCAATGCTTTCAGGCACTTATTTCTCGTTAACAAGCTCAAATCTCTGTGAGTCCTGCTTTTAATATCACACATTTACTGCTGTAGAACTCAGTTTCAGTGACGTTTGATTGTTTGGATTTATTTGTTTGAAAAAGAAAAAAAAGGCCTGGTGCTGCCATTCATACACTGATGACCACTTTATTAGGTACACGTGTTTACCTTGTTGTAATCAGCCAATCATATAGAGGCAACTCAGTGCACTTAGGTTTGTAGAGATGATCAAGGTGAGCTGTTGAAGTTTAAACTGAGAAAGAAAAGTGGTTTTAAGCGGCTCTGATTGTAGCATGGTTGTCCAAGTATTTCAGATGCTGATCTACTGATTTACTGGGATTCTACCGCACTACCATCTCTGGGGTTTTCTGGGCGAAAAAGCCTTGTTGATGTCAGAGGTCAGAGGATAAAGGTCAGACAGCTTCACGCTGATAAGAAGGAAAGAGGTAATTAAACCACTTGTTAAAACCAAGGTTATGCTGAACTGCATCTCTGAATGAAGAGCATGTCGATCGTTGCTTCAGCTGCAGAAAACCACACCGGGTGACACTCTTGTGTGAGAGACCTAAGAACAGGAAACTGAAGCTATGATTCAGACAGTCTCACCAAAATTGGATAATAGCAGAGTGGCTAAAGGTTTCCTGGTCTCATGAGTTTAGAATATTTACTATGACATTTAGATGGTAATGTCAGAATTTAGTATAAACAACATGAATCATGCTGTTTTGTATCAACAGTCCAGGCTCGTGTTGGTGTAATGGTGTGGTGGGGATTTTCTTGGCACAGTCTGGGCCCGTTGGTATCACCCGAGCATCGTTTAAAAACAACAGCCTACCTGAGTGTTGTTGCTGACCATGCCTTCCCCTTTGAGACCGCAGTGTTTCCATCTTCTGATGGCTGCTTCCAGCAGGGTAACCCATCATGTCACAAAGGTCAAAACACCTCAAACTGGTTTCTTTAACATGACAGTGAGTTCACTGTGTCCAAATGGCACATTTCAATTCAACAGGGCACCTTTCAGATGGAGTATATGTGCAGCGTGGTTCAGCACTGTGAATGAGTTTCACAAAACAGCATCACTTTTATCTGGAGTAACTCCTTGAGTTACTCCATGTAAATTACAGCATTAACAGAAATGTCTTCTTTTATGAGAGAAGTTTATCCGGGTTAGTGTGAAAAGGGTGTAAAAATATTTTTCTGCTGGTGCAAGTGCTCGCGCTCAGGGTTAATTAATTCACGCTCATTCATTTTTCACCTCTACCTCCTACAACTTTTCACACACACACCTGCATATGCTTACACGCCTACTCCCCTACGCACACAGCAAAGGATATAAACAAGCTGCGAGGCGATAGGGATAGCACACACACACAGGAAAAACGGCGGAGCGAAGCTTTGAGTCACTCTCCACCTCCACTCTCTCTGTGTCCTGCTGTTCCTTCTTACCTGATGGGGACGCCCGGCTGTTTGATGTGTGCGACAGTGGTCTCGGGAACACCACACCTTGCGGTTCTGATCTGGTCTAATCATGGAGCCACCGCCGCGCTCTCCCGCAAATCCACATCCTGTCACCTGCAGGGGTAAAAGGTCAGTGCAGGTAACATCACAGCTCGCAAGGCAGGTAACTCACGATTATTTGTACCTTCACAAACAAACAAATGTGGCTGCAAGGACACTCCACCCACATGTTTCAAATCCACACCTTCACACGGGGTTAGAAATCATGTGCCTTTCAGGGCCTTTAAAAACACATTTACAGATTAAAACGTTAAGGATGTTAAGGATGAAGACTAATGCAGAAATAAATAGTTAAAGAGGAAATACATAGAAAAATATAATCCCGCTTAAGGAATTGTTTGAAAGGTTAACCAGTCAGGTACTTCTCACCATAATACCCCTACAAGTATTTTATTATAAGCAGAAATTACATTGTCTTTCGTTTTCCTGAGCTAAAAACACTTACCCTGCTTTTGTCTCCTGTCTTTCTGTGATATGCACTGCAATCACTTGTTATTTTACTCCATTGTCCTTTGATGTCACTATAAATATCCCCATAATCAGAGTTAATAGCACAGTTGTTGGACTGCATAAAGAGGGGCAATTTTTTTTAAATTCCCTTTTTGCTGTTGTTGCGTAATAAATGAAATAAAGAGTATTTTTATAGCCTCCACCCTCTATAACAAAAGAAATCTCTCTGACACCCATAGTAGAGTGATGCAGAGAATAACAGGAGACTGCTACACTGCTACAATAATACCTCTTCTTTCTCATATGTTCGAGTGAAAAGAGACTTTAAAAAAAAAGTTGTCTCAGGAAATGAAAACGTGTTGAAAAGTCGTTCGGTCGAAGTGAATTAGAGACAGCGTTTCTTTTGCATTGTGAGAAATGCTACAGTCTTCGTACGAACTCTCGTTTAAAAAAGTATTGAGGTCTACCTTTTAAAATAAAGTTTGAAGGGTGTTTTTAATTATGCACTAGCGCGATTCAATCCTTTTCTGAAGAGGATGAGCACATTCAGAGTGAGGATTGTAAAATGTTCTGGAGACAGCTGGGTGACAGGACAGACAAGATGAGCCCGGGGTGTCTGAAGGTATTGATGCAGCTGAAATTGTACCCAATGAAATGGCGTGAGGACCTTAATTCACAGCATCTATTCACTGGATAAGACTTGTAAGAGCTGGAGAAAGTTAGATATTTAAATTTGTCTGCAGTCACAGCAACCATTCACATATCTGTAGTGCTGTGAAAAAGTATTTCTGCTGCTTCTAATTTCTTAGATTTTTAATAAAAATAATTCGAGAAAAATACAAAATGTATTTTTTCCGATGATGATTTGAAGAGAAAAAAAGATGTAATGAAGTCAATGCTCTAATAAATGGTCGCGTCACCCTTAGGAGCAAGAACTACAATCGAGATTTAAAATCAGTCTTTTACATTGCTGTGGAGGATTTTTGGTCCACTCAGGCGTTGTTGAATTGTTTTAAGTCGGTTGCAGTGGAGGGTTTTCAAAGTGTGAACAGCCTATTTAAGGTCTCCAGGGTTTACAGCTAAAGGCTCGTACCCCAGAATCTCGGTCTAACACAAAAACCTTCCAAAACCTTTTTTGTTTAAGCTGTTCAGAGGTGGACTTGCTGGTGTGTTTCAGATCATTATCCTGCTACATAAACTGATGGCTGGACATTCTGCCAGGGTTTTCTGGTAGAGAGCAGAAATCATTATGGGTGATAAGTGATCCAGGTCCTGAAGCAGCAAAGCAGCCCAGGACCACCACACTACCACCACCATGTTTAGCTGCTGGTATGATGTTCTGTGTCAGTTTCTTACAGCGGTAACGGGACTCTAACTTTCCAAACAGTTCAAATTTTGTCTCAAGACAAAAAAAAAATATTAAAAAGCATAACTGCCTGAAACTCACTCCCCAAACCGCTAAATAAAATAAGATACATTTTTAGCCTTGTTGGAGTCTGCTGGCCAGAGTCTTTATGGAGACTTTGGATGTCTAAATGACACAGAGAGAATTTCACTAATCTGAAGTTCTTGAATTTCCACCCATATTTTAATAATAAAAAGTGTAGTAATGAATAAAAAGTACAATGAAACATTAAATAAACAATAATGGCGAAACTTAAATGAGCATAACTACTGTATGTGATAACCCTCATTATTGTTTCTTGGTACAGTAGGTCACGTGATTCAGAGGGGAGAAGAGGAAGGACCGGAGGACACCAGCTGGCTAGACCTCCTCAGCTACACCCCTGGGTCATTTGACAAACTACCAAGATAAACTAAAGCAGGTCAGCAGACTGAACTAAAGCAAAAAACTAATTAGAATATGTATTATGCACAGCAACACAAGTAAAAGTCTAAGTAAAAAACAAACCTTGTGAGTGAGCATAATATACAGTACCTCCTTTGACTTGTAAACTCTCTTCTTATTATTGGAATTTACAACATAATAAATACAGCATGTGTGCAAAACATACGTGCATAATGTGTTTTATAGCCCTCAAACAGCCGAGCTTATCAATGTCATTTTGATCATTTCCACCGGCCTCCTCTTGCCATGAACTGTCTGTCAAAAATCAATTAATTTGTCAGAGGTTATTGGCCTGTCAGTGCATGGCATTTTAATAAAACTGAAGGGTTTTGATAAGACGCTGCTTTAATTGTCAGCAAGCAAGTGATAAGGCCTTTATTTATTTCCTCCTTTTATGTCATCTCCTACAATAGAAGATTCTCCAGTGCAGATTTATCAGTGCATTAAGTATAACTATAAGCCTCGTGAAATTGTATGAAGAGTTTTCAGGGAGTGCTTTCATTTTAATCTCTCCTTTGGCTTTTGGAAAAAGACAGCGGCATCCCAATGCTGGGACTGGTCTTCCCCCCATACGTGTCATCTCTGTCATGCTGGTATTCTGAGCTGACATGTCTCCTTCCCTTCAAAACGGCACGTCTGGCCCTCCTGGAGCTGTAGTCAAATGTCACCTAGACCCCCTCACCGAGTGATGCCAGCTCTGTGTCAGGTTACACCTCCAGACATTGAAGCATTTGAGTGTCATTCTTTTGTCGCTGCCCACTGTGATGACCGTGGGTAACTCTTATTAAAAGAATATGTAGAAGAAAAAATGGTTATCAAAATGCAAACAGCTTCTGGTGATGAATTTGTGTGAATAAGTATCAGAACATTTATGTGGTGTCTTGGGCAACTTTTAAAAAGCTTTATTGATCATCACATTCTGTCATGGTAATCAGAAGATAACACATGTGGTGTGATTTTTTGGGGGGATGTTGTTATATAGTCCTGCAATATCCAGAGTTTATACAGTATACAAAGTACCATATAAACCCCTATTTCTCCTTCTCCATGTACTCTAACCAACATGAAAAGCTTCAAGGGGAACAGAAAATGCACACAAATCTGTGTAGGTACAATACGTAAATGAACAGGTGTGCCATAAAAACCCACAAGTCTTTAATTACTTTAAAGTTACAGTCAGTCCTCATAAATATAGATATAATAGTGTGACCAGGGACATACATGCTATGCCAAATGGGGAAGGAGAAGAGAAGCCATAGATGTGTGATTAAAAATCATGAATTCAGACTCAAGATATGAAGGATGACACCTATGTTTTATAGTTAGAGAACAGGTCCTATTCACCAGAGAAAGGAAACATAAAGGAAAGAGACAACATAACCCTCCAGACAGCTGACAAGAGCCGAAAAAACGACAACAGCTGGTTATAAGCTAACATTATGCCAGCAGCCGACAGCAGCAAAAGCAGCAGTGTTTACTGGCAGAAAAATTTAGCATATC
Source organism: Hemichromis elongatus (assembly GCA_015108515.1). NCBI lineage: Eukaryota > Metazoa > Chordata > Actinopteri > Cichliformes > Cichlidae > Hemichromis > Hemichromis elongatus. The sequence goes on from VUQR01017054.1 coordinate 27,023, forward strand.
TTCAACAACTCACCACAGTATGTCTGTCATCAGTCAGAATCGACCTTCTCTGACTCACTGGCTCACATCTGACTACTTTCACAAAGTTTTATAGCCCCTACCAGAGTAAATAACGATGGACGTTTCTCTTCCAGCATTGATAGGTAAGCAGTGGCCTGACAGCCTTTCACAGAAAAGGAAAAACTCAGGGGTGGATCCAGATCTGGTCCAAACAGTAGTTGGAGCAGGTCTAACTGTGATGCAGAGGAGCACTGCAGTGTCATTGGTTAGGGACTTTGTTGATCACAAGGCACTCCGACAGACCATACCCCGTTTTAACTTCCATAATTTATAAGGCTTATATGATGTGGTATTCAGTAAGAGTCAAAGCTAGACAAGTATTGCAAATGTGAAGAAGTTAAGAAAGTTCTGCACTGGCTTTATTTTTATTACCCAACAAAGAGAAGCTTTCCAGTATCCATCCACCCATCCATACATCTATCCATCTGTCCATCAGTTGTCTTCCTCTTAACCAAGTCAGGATTGCGGGAAACGGGTGCCTGACATAGCAAGTTGGCACAGAGTACAGTGGTCGCCTCACAGGTAGACGGCCCGAAGGCCTTTCTCTGAGGTGCTTGCATGTTCTTCCTTTGCCTGCTTGGGTTCTCCCTTATTACCACTCTCCAAAGACATGCATGTCAAGTTAAAATGGCCATAGTTATTATTCTGCATGTATCACAGTGGTTAGGACTCTTACTTCATTGCAAAAGGGTTAATGGTTCCTGATCAGCTGGGACATTTCATTGGAAAGTTTGTATGTTCTCCCGGTGCCTGCATGGGTTCATTCTGGGTACTTTAACTTTAAACTACAGTCTGAGTATATTTATTTAATTGGTGATTATAAATTGGCTCACTCTCGAGAGCGGTTGTTTTTCAGCCGGGAGAGGCTCCAGGATCCCATGACCCTGAACCGGATGGATGGATATTTAAATATAATAAAAAATAATTTAAATAATCTGTCTCATTTGAGTCATCAACTCTATGGAAATAGCACCTTTCTCTGTCTCCACTTTGACTAAATTTAGCAAGAGATAATAACTTTAGAATTGTTCCATAAAACTGTGTAAAATCCATTGCATTCCCCTTTAAATCAGTGTGTCCTGTTGATGTTCTCTAACCTCCGAAATGGCCACAATCCACATTTCAATCATAAATACAATATGAAAGAGGTGAATGTAACTGTAGAGTATTTTTAACTAAATCTCTGGTTCTTTTGTGTCTTTATAGTTTCAGATAATTATTCAGTTTAAATGTCTTAACAGCTTTCATAGCATCAGTTTCAGTGGAAACAAACAGCAGGATGATTTTAATAGAAGGAGTAGAAAGAAATGAGCACTGTTCCAAAAAGCAAGTAAAGAGTTACAGGTTTCGGGCTGATGTTGCTGTTTTACTGTGATTGTTGTTATCAAAGGGATACCCTCGAAACATTATGAAATACTTTCCAGAAATAACCACTTAGCAGCCAGGATCAAACATCACCCACACGCTCTCCCATGGGTGCAGCTATTCTGAGAGCACTTTCTTCTTTTCTTTCCAACTTTGCATCTGCCTCAGCACAGTTCAGCAGAAGATTTGTCATTTCCTTCTGCTGTCCATGTTGGTCCTTTCTCTAAAGCATTAGTGAAATGCTCCACTTGAAAAGCTCTTGCATTCTAATTGATGCAGAGCTACGTCTACTCGAGCAAAAATAGTAAATACCTCCTGGTAAAACTATATACAAACGCCTTAGTGTTTCATTCTCCTCTGACCTGTGCTGCTTTTTACACCTACAGGGACTTGATTGAGTAGTTCTCAGACTGGCCTTGACAGGTTAAGTAGGGCACGAGACGCTGCTCTCTGCAGGTCCCCGCCTGCTGCTAACTCACATTACCAGATAAATCTGTAAGTCATGTTATCATGCAAACTCTTCTCTCGCTAAAGTCTAAACTTGATCAATATGAAACACAGTGGAGATCTTCAGATTTTGCTGTAGGGTCTGCACAGATTTCATCCAAACAATATTTTTTCTCCACATTTAAATTGACTCTGGCATGTTTGCTTTTTGTACACCATGATAATTCAACACATTATGAAATCCCACGCAGGGCTGTCGGCTGTGGTGTTTCCTCTGGGCTAACTAATCATTTTCATTTGATGTGGGAGCCTCTTGTCTTGTTCAGACATCTTTTGGATAAAAACAAACAAACTACAGTAACGGGCTGTGCTTCCTTTATTAAAGCACCAAAGAAGATACGAAATTGACTGTTAAAATCCTCTACATGGAGCTGAGATAGTTTCCTGACTTTATGCACCTGGAACCAAAAGCTTCTATTGATCCTGTTTGTTGTAGGTATTAAAAAGTCTCTATTCAAAAGTATTCAGCAATCATTTAACCCGCAACCATGACATAATTGCCCGAAAATTATATAGTTCTTTTTAAAAATGGAAAGTTTATCGAACCTGACAAAAATAATATACTACTCATTAAAGACACTGCACATAATTAAATCTCATTATCGCAAGTGGGCTATAATGTATACTGGATTTGTGTTTTAAATTGGATTTCCATTTGAGTAGAGTGAACTCCTTGTCGTGTTGAAAAAGCAAGTTTGTGATGATTTGATCTTTGACACGTAGTACTGTACATTATCCAGTTGGAAGCAGCCATCAGAAGATTGGTACACTGCGGTCATAAAGGGATCGACATGGTCAGCAATCGTAGTCAGATAGGTCTAAAGGTTGGTCAGCTGGTACCCAAAGGGCCCAGAGCTTTCTAAGAAAACGTCACCTGTACCCTGATACCGAATGGCAGAATGGATTCATGCTTTCATACTGTCAAATTCTGACCCAACAATCTGAATATTGCCAGAAATAAAGATTGAATCTTTTTCCCCTCTTCTGCATACCTTGGTTGTAACCAGTGATTATTGGAGTTGCTGTTGCCTTCCTATCAACTTGAGCCAGTCTTTGCAATCTTCTATTGTTCAGTGTTGGTGAGCCCATGGGAATTATAGCTTCGGTTTCATATTCTTATTTGGGAAGAGTGGTGCTGTATGATGTTGTAGCCCATCTGCTTCAAGGGTAAGCATGTCTTTTCCGAGATGCTTTTTTGTATACCTTGGTTATTTGAGTTATGGTTGCCTTCCCATGAGCTCGAAGCAGTCTGGCCATTTTCCTTCAACTTCTGACATCAAGGTCCACAAAGCATTTTCACACTTCTTCCCCATTCGTATGCTCAGTTTTACCATTGGCAGGTCTTCTCCATGTCTGCGAGCTGATACACACTGAGTTGCTGCCATGTGTTTAGCTGATTAAATATTTTCATTAACGAGGAGTACTAGACCTCTCTGCATTGAATCGTACCTGTTACTAATCTCTGTCTCTCTTCCACAGCATGTCTTTATCCTGTTCTTTTCTTCTCTCACCCCAACCGGTCGCAGCAGATGGCCGCCCCTCCCTGAGCCTGGTTCTGCCGGAGGTTTCTTCCTGTTAAAAGGGAGTTTTTCCTTCCCACTATCACCAAAGTGCTTGCTCATAGGGGTTCATATGATTGTTGGGTTTTCTCTGTATGTACTATTGTACAATTTAAAGCGCCTTGAGGCGACTGTTGTTGTGATCTGGCTCTATATAAATTAAAATTGAAAATTGAATTGGGTACGACAGGTGTCCC
>VUQR01017055.1:7211-53929 GCA_015108515.1 Hemichromis elongatus
CCGACACACACACACACACACACACACACACACACACACACACCCCAGAACAAGCTTTTTTCTTTGTTTATCTTTATGTCCATTATTTGCGTCTCTGTATTTTATGGCTTTTTAGCCCATCAAGAAGCAGCAGGAGGTCTGATTGGCCTGCTGCTTTTTGGCAGGAGTCTGGTCCTGTCAGCACACCCGTGAATTATTATTCAAATTGCTCTAAAATGCTATGAAGAGGTTGCTCTCATTCCCTCTGTTTTAATTTATGCACATACCTTTTTAAATTTGAAATGTCCTTCTGTCTTTTGCAGGCGTATCTGTAGAGTAAAATACAATTACTGGATGATTCAGCAAAGCCAGGACTTATTTTGAAATACATAGTTTAAAATGTAACATTTGAAAGCAGCAAGACTAAGAATAATCATTATCATGTTTTCTTTTGCTTGATTTTTTTTGTTCTTTGTTATTAAAAATATTATCTCTGCATTGTTTATATTCAGATGCTATGATCTTTATTGAAGTAACCTAAGTACTGTGGTTAGTTGAGCCTAAAGAAGTAGTAAAGTGACTTCCACTGCTTTTACTTTCCTTTTAATTTCTGTATTGCTAAATAAAATGCCCTTAAGGGAGTTAGCTGGGGCAGCCCTCCCTCTGAATGACTCTGCCTATTGTTGTCACATCAGTGCTGACTTTCAAGGTGAAAACAACAGTCTGAGCACTTATCCAACAGCACTCCGAACAAAATAGTTGATTATTTGTTTTAGTGAAAATAATCATTGTTTAGTTTATGTTCATGTGTTATGCTCTTTTTTGGAATAACTTAAGTCCTCCACCAGAGTTGCAGAGTTGGAAATTATATACTTAACCTCGTGCAAAGTGCTGCTGCTGTATAAACATAAGCAAAAAACTGTTTGGCTATGTTATAGTCACTGTGAGTAGATACTGTATCATAAAAACAGACATCTAAGAAGAAAGGAAGCATTTCTATGAGTCCTCCACAGCAGACAAGAGCAGATAGATTTATTGTATAGTTTTTGTTTTATGTATGTGTCTTTCATCAACCCTATGAAGCTCAGGGCTGTTTCCGATTACAACGTCAGTTAGGATGAAAATCTCCCTCAGAAGTCTAAATCAAGCTTCATACAGACTTCAGAGTGTGTGGAACAGATTTGCATAACAAACTGTGTAAAATATACATATAAATGCTTGTTTTGTTGCCAGGGGGAAAATAAATCCCCATACCAGCCCAACTAGAAACCACACAGCCTTCCTCTTCTACATGTTCCATTTTTTTTAATCAGTCTGTACTTGCCGTTTAGCGATTGTAATGGCAGTGAGTGTAACACTTTCTATGTTTTAATCATGTTTTGAGACACTTTATTCGTAGTCACCGTCTTCACCAGATACTTGTGCGCCAGCCCGTTGCCACACTTTCATTCAGATAATTGCGGTGATGGGCTGCAGCTTTGAAGTCCATGTTGCTGGTTGGAAACTGATGACTTCCACTCATCGCATTTCCATTCCACTTTCATGTTGTCAAGTTGAATTTTTTTGAGGGCCTGCTACCATTTTTAATACAAATGGTAGCGGCCTTGGGGGGTGGGGTAGATTCAAGCAAGGCAGGGGATAAAATGCCTGACATCACGAGGGCTTAATTGATGCCATTAACATATGAACAGAGGCAAAACAAAGAATTCGCTCAGGCTTTGGGTGACATTTCCACATTCATAGCACGGCTTGTGTTTAGCTGCAGCTTGATTTATGCTGTCAGTCTGTCATAATCGCTCAGCCATTACAGGTATTAGGGCTTCGTGCTCTCACAAAGCAGCATGTCGCTTTGTGTTTCCCCTGGGAATCTGCTTTTATTATCTGATAAATAGAGAGATGTTGGAACAAGACTTATCTACAGAGTGTTTTGAGCCCTTTAATGGCATATCAAAGATTTTTAACACATGCATCTGTTTATAATGACAATTTGTACAAAGGATGTAGATAAGTCCAAGTGAAAAGTGTCCTCTGTACGATGGAAAAATCTCTTTGTTACAGTTAAGAATCAACCAGTAACAATAGCAGGGCACATAAAATTGCATAAAACTGAAAAAGATCACTAGTCATCTCCTCTGATGAAGTAATGCTACTCTGTTGCCCCCCTGTGGAGGCCTCTACAACATACACATAAAATATTTTATTTAACAATTTCACATTGAGACAGTTGCTTCAAAATTATATAAATCATAAACCTCTGATTAATTACCTCAAACCTTTATTCTTTCGCCAGATATGAAGCGTCCAAAAACCAGTGACTGGATGGAGAGCAGCCCCTCTCCGAAGAGCCAGGAGGGGCAGGAGGAGGAAGAAGAGGAAGAAGAGAGGAGGATGGGGGCTGGGCTCAAGGCCAAGCGGGAGCGGCGACAGGGCAGCGGCAGTGCCACTGTGTGTCAGGTGTGCAACATACAGCTGAACTCCAGTGCCCAGGCACAGATCCACTACAGAGGGAAGACTCATCAGAGAAGGCTCCGCCGACTGGCAAAAGCCGTCAGTGCAGGTAGGAAAAAACCCAAGACTCCAAGAAAACACTGACATGTCTTTTTGAGGCCATTAGATAAAGTCTAAATCTCACATTTGAAAAGCAAATATCTACCCAGCTGAATATTTGAATGGTAAATTGTAAGGGTCTAGCCTTTTTAATTTAAAAGTTAACTAAGACTTTTCAGTGTTAAACTTCAAATGGGCTCATGCAGCTCACGTATGTTGTCTCCACAGCAATAGACCACAACAGAGACTCTAACTTTGTCATAGCAGGAAAGGCACAGGTTTGACTAATGAAATGAATGATGACTTTATTACATTTAATAGTCCCAGCAAGCCATGCCAGTGGGACATCATGCAGAAAACCACAGTCCTGGAACTGGAGCACCTAAATAGGACAGAGACATCAACAGTTTCACTTACACTTGAGCTTTTTTGTTTCGATGACACGTTGAAATGTGCTTTTAAAAAGATGTGAGAAAGTGAATGATAACTTGGATTAAAGAGGACATGCATGTAGACTTTGCCAAAACTGAAAAACTGATCTTCATGTCTTCATGTTTGTCCAATTGCACAACAAACTTTCAAATTTATTACACTTTAATTAAATTTTGACAAATTGATATTTACTGCAAGTTGTATTTTCAGTGGATTTCTTTCAATTAGATCTCCCCATGTAATGTATTATGCTAACAGGAAATAAGATGCTTTTTTTTTCTGAGTCTTATGCCTTGTTTTTCTTTCACAAGTATCTGCTAACACGATACCGTTGCTTCTCCTGGCAGAATAAGTTTGATGCAGTTTTCTTTCTTTTGCAGCTCATTGCTAATTATGAGGTTTTGAGCCGAATGATCAGCACGTTTCCCATAAAAGTTGCTCTGTTTGGTGCTTTGTGGTTAATGTTCACATCTGCAAACCATGAGGAGGTGCTTTGCATTGAGAATATATTTATTATTCTAGTGGAGCTCCTCGCCATTTCCAAGTGTTTTCTCCACACCTGTTTAGATGAAGGGCCATTAATCACCTTCACTCACCAACACCTGTGTCACTCTGCTGCGCTGACCAGCTTGATCAATCAGTACTCAGCCTCTAATGACCAACTGGCCAATAAAATGACGCTTTTTTATGTTGATTTATGAGACTCGTTCTGGCTGGTGGCATGTCACACACATTTAGCTGTACCAGTCTAATACAGAATATTAAATTAAAAAAATATATATATATCCATTGTTCCATCAGAACACTATTGACTTTTTCTATATCAGATAATAGCCTCTGCAGGCCATCATTCATACTTAAGAGTGTGTGACTGATCCAGTGCAAAAGGTGATTATGAAACATTTCTTGGCCTCTTCTATTTTCTGTAGTTTGTTTCTGGACACTGGAAAGTAAAGAAAAAAAACCTTTTATTTACTGATTCACTCGCAAATCAGTTAAACCTCCACCTTGGTTGCTTAACAGCCTCTGAAGTGGCTTGTATGATAAGGACTTGGGGACAAGTGTCTTTCTTCAGTGTTCGTCTTCTGCTCCCAGAGTTGACCACTGTGTAATATTAGCTTAAAAACTGAATGCACTAATCATTATTGTCAACAAAGGATTGGTTCAGAACACACAGGTTGCACATAAGGACAATCATCAATGAAATGTTGTGACTTTAGATACATTTCTTGTAGGGAACACTGTAGCAAGAAGGTAAACTAAGGTTAGCGAGCTTGCTGCTAAGCTTGGTATCGAGCAGCTTATCTAGCAGTTTTCATTACTAGCAAAGTCAATTTTATTCAAGGCCTCAGTCTCACAGACCTAGAGACTGGTTAGTAAATATCTGCCAACCACTAGTTGCTAGTTAAAAGTGTTTATTCCAGGACTGGCCTTGAAGTCGTTTCTGGATGTTGCTGGGTGACAAAGAATGTGCTAAACTGGAAACCTTGCATTTCTTTGCTATGTTCAGTTTAATTCGCAAGTGTTGCAAACAATCACAAGTTGGTAGTGAAAGACTGAAGAGTGCGATGGAAACCAGCAACAGAGACTGTTTACTTTCAAAATAAAAGTTGCACCTTTGGTAAAGTTGGGCATGTTGGTTATAATAGGAAGACACAAGTTTTTTTTTGAGGGAAAATATTTCCCATTTCCAGATTCTGTGACATTTTTTTCCAGACAACCAGAGGTTGCCAGGAAATTGCCAATCATAGTATGGATTTGTGACCGAGGCCTAAAGAAGCTCATTTGGCCAAGCAGCTATCAGGGGAAAATGCGCTTAACATCAGTTTGGTGCTCAGTTCATGAAATTATCGTTTAGTTTTTGGAAGCTCATTCTGAGCTCTCTCTCTTCTGGCTAATGTTGCCTAATGCTCGCCTTCCTGCTAACACTGAAGAATTGAATTGAATTCATCCATTCAACATCATCTTACTTGCTAAGGTTGTCATTTAGCTACACAACATGTATCTAGCAAAATAGTTGTTTTGTTGGATGTCTATCTGACCAAAACCTATAAAGGATTTAAATTTGTCCCAGTGGATAGCATTGCAGAGTGTCGAATTTTGGGGATTTGCAGATTAAAGATACGTTTAACTTTGGTGCTGACTCACTGATATGGTTTACTAGGACAGATGATGAATGATGAGTCATTATTGGTAAATCATTTGTGCTGTTCCTGTAACGATAAATCAACTATTTTAAAATGTGAAAAAGAGCCTTGTTTGCGGTGCACTATTAGATGTGGTTTGTCGTTTTGTCACAACCATCAACCATCTCATCCACTAATTGATGGATAAGGTGAGATTCACTCATCAGTCCCTCTGGGTAGAGGCCCTCTCATTTTTTCACAAGAGGCAGAGGCTGATTTCACACCTGCCATGTTTGAACGACTTAAATTAACCCTACAGCATCTGACCTCATTTCATTTGAGCTGCTGTGAATTGAGCAGTAAACAGTTTCCCCACCTAAAATTATTTATTTAGGACAATGTTTCAACTTAAAACTTAAAAAGATCCTGCAGATTAAAAATGTAGCAATTAATGTGTTCCATTAAATTGTTTGCCAATTTTTCCTGAGATAATTGATATTGTATGGTCAATAAAAATGGCTGAAAACAAATTTAAAATGCATCTGTATTCAAAAGGGAACGTCTCCAACTGCTTTGCAATGTCCAGTGAACCAAGTAATATTTAATTTATTCTCACAAGACAAAGAAAAGCTGAAAATCTTTGTATTTGTATGAACAATAACCACAAAAATTGATCATCAGAATAGTTGATATTCTGTAGATGAAACAACTGATAATTTGAGTTTTACTTGCATTAGAACATCTATAAAATAAACATACCAGATGCCCATACCTTAAAAATGTTAAAACAAAATAGTGAAAAATGATCGAACCAATAACAACTCAACCCCATAAATGGATTTGTATGATCTCTCTCACAAACCTGTGTCAGGAAGCCATTGTCTCTGTTGCTTTTTCCACAGAAAAGAGGAGAAAAAGAGGACGAGCCGAGTCAATTAAGGTGACTGTTACTATAATTCGGTCTGCACTGCAATGAAACCTAATAATACCCGTTCCCTTCCCACAGCTGAACTGTCTTTGCCTTTATTTAGCTTCATGAAGCGATTTGCTCAAATGAAAAGAGATTTTAATAGGGTGTTTCTCACTGGGGGCCGTTTGAAAAGGGAACAGAGCAAAGCACTTTCCACTTGCTACAGTTCACACTGAACTACAGGACAACAGTGGACTCGTTTCAATTCAAGGTTATCGTTTTAGGATTTCCGATACAACGTGTGTGCTGGTGAGATATAAGTCCCTTCAGACAAGCTCATTATGTTAATCTGACAGCAATTTGCATGTCGACCTCAAGCAAAAATACGCACACTGGTCAATTCGAGATGTTGTGACAGTCTTAGCAGGTCAGGTTAAATGTGAAAGAAGAGAAAACTGTGGACATCTTGTGCTATTAGTTATTAGTTCTGATAGATCATGTCTGTTAAATACACCAACAAAACTGAGAAAAGGCGCTGCAGAGCATTGATCTTGTTATATCAGATCTGTCTATCCCCCCACCCCGATGTTGCCATGAAGGACAAAGGGCGTTAGGTTTGCATATTTTTAAACCAGCTGTGGGGACAAATCAGCAAAGGTTCCCCAAAACACTTTAAATGCAGCATGTTAGTCCTACATCCTGTCATCCAGGGCTTGTGCACTGTTGGATATTTAAAGAAAAAATAAAACACGCAGAGTCCCACAGAACATCCTGAAATTGAATAGAAAATTGATTTGTACATTTAAGATGTGGAAGGAAGCATTTCAGCTACAAAGGTTTGTCTGTGTTTAGAGGTAAACACTACAAAACAAGTGTTTATACTGCTCTTTAAAAATTTGACATGTATTATTCTGTTTTATTGCTTTCACACACAGCTCACAAAGGATACTCAAAAAGTTTCTCCCGTTTTGTTCCCATTGTCATTTTTTTGTCATTTTATTTTTGTTGAGGAAAAACAAGAATAAAAGAATTCAAACCATGTTCAGTGTATTTGCCTCATATTTATAGTTGCAGATCGAGGGAGGAACGGTCAGGTACAGACCGAAACAACCACACTGAGACCCTTTGGCTTTGTTTATGATGAGAACGTGATCCGACCCAGATCTGAATCAACTATGTAGTGTTTCTGGAATATTGTAGCGTACCAAACTGTAGCGACTGGGCAGCTGTTAGGGGTAAACGCACCACCTTATACGCTAGACTGGAACACAGCATATCCTTCTTATATTTACTTTTGTTGTCCCACTTCGGAGACATGGTTTACAGTGATGCGTTTTGGTTCTGCTGGAGATTGGATTTTTCTCTGTTTAAAAGAAACCGAATCACAGGAAGAAGCAACACGCTTACAGTATCAACAACTGATTTGGACTAGAGTAAATAAACTCTAGGCCTGAAAACACCCTAAGACACCCAGAAAACTAAAAAGAAAAAACATTAAAAATGTATGTGCACTGGCACATATATTACCCTTATATAAATCTTACTTCTGTGTCTAAGTCGAATTACACCTCTTGTTAAAAAGTTTCAAACAGATTTCTACTCTTTGCTTAAAGCAAAGAAAAATGTTTTTCAGAGACGTGACTTTCAAAAGTTCCTGCACCGTTTATAGCAATTTAGCCAGTAAAAGGAAAGACGAAGCTTTTTGCCTTCCTTGAGCAAAATTTCCCCTCGCTAATGGAAAATCTCTAATTTTCTCAGATGGAGCTCCACTGGGGATTGACTTGGCTTAATGCTTTTCTGAAGGTTGAATTATTCCCGTCACTGTATACCAACATATGTTAGATACACCGTCACAATAAATACAAGGAGTGTCGTCTACATTTACTACACGCAGACATGCCGAAACAAGCTTTGAATTAGGACGTTTATCATCTGCAGTTTTTTGCTGTTTGACCTCATTTCTTACAGAAGAGGCTGCTGAGCAAATGCAGCCATTTTTTTCAGATGTCACTTGATCTATCATAAGCTACTATTCGCCACGCTGTGAAAGCCTGGACAGGCAGAAGGGGAGGGGGGGTGTTTTGGCTTGGTTTTTGACTCTGTGTCTGGCAGATAAAGCATCACAACCCTAAGGGACTGATTGTGTTAGAGAAGACACCTGTTTTACAGTATTCCCAATAGCTTTGAGGTTCCAAACCTGAATAAAACGAGTGAGTAGTTTCCTGTTTGATATTCTAAATGGGAGTAGATTGGTGTATTTGCGAATGCATGAGTCATTTTTCTGCATGTGCTGAATAGTCAGTGAATATATCTGAATAAATGAAAATCAATACCAGGCATACTGGATTTGTGCTATTTGAACAACTGTCACAATTTCAAATTGCTTGGATTGATAAATAAATATAAGCCAGTAATTAAATGATATTATAGAAATGACAAGCTGTGTATGCGGTGAGCTTTCATGTTTTGTAAACCTTTTGTTCCCTCTTCTGCTTCCCCTACAACCCTTTCCAAGTCTATGATTTCCATAAGTAATGTGGCATGTCAGTCACACACACTGAGACCATAAATAGAGGCATGCACAGCCAATGTTCGGTCGGTCCATGGCGAGCTGAAAGCATAATGCGCATAGCCGACATACGATCATTGTGCTCGAGGCCCTCTCCGTGCACTTTCATTTGAATGCTGCAGCCTGAAATCAAGTGTAAAACTGTCAGGATTTGTCAGTGTTGTGCTTCCACGCCGCACTTATTTGAGTGGACAAGGAGCCAGCAAGGAGCACACAGGGCAGACACAAGCTCTGTGTGTGTGGATGTAATACTCATGTTGTGGGGACATAGATTTGTTCACACACTCACATTGCGATAGCCCAGAGACCAAAAGTAGGACATCGTAATGTTTTCATTAACCTTAAGGCTGAAGATTTGATTCAAGGCTGGATATAGTTTTGGGTAGGCAGGTAGTGGTTATGCTCAGGTTTAGGGTAAGTCTGTAGGAAATGAATGCAAGTCACTCAAGTGATGGAAATGTGTGTGTGTTAACACTTGTGTAACACTGGAGGCCACAGTTTCAGGCTAGAGACTGAGAATAATCGTGTTTATCTGAAGTGATTGTAGTGACTGCTGAATGAATAACAATGCAGTGTGTAGAAGCCATTGTTTTGCTTCTGCAAACATTCGATGGAGTCAGATTTTCACTGAAACGACGTCCCTCTGTCCAACTTAAATCCCTTAGCGACCAAACTTGAGGCTAGTGCATACTCTATAAGAGGGATTAATATTTAAAAACACAGTAAAACATACTAACAAAATGGATAGTTCTTACAGCCCATTGAAAGCTGATCCAGGTACCAGGAGTGGGATGGAATTTGCAGCGCTATAATCAAAGGTGCCATTACAAGTATTTTTTCATTTATTGCTGCAGCAATACTATATAGGTTAGTGTAGTGAATGGTGCAATATCATAAAGAGGTTTAATGAAAGACAAGGCACTTGAGGACAAGTTCAAGTAGAGAGAGGAATATAACTGGAAAGCAATACATTTTATGCAGACATATAAACAGACTTTGGAAGTGTGAAATAGAATAGGAGATAAAAAAAATAGGCTCAGCTATACGAAAGGCAGATTTAACCAGAGAACGAAAACCACTATTTACCAGGCATTAGCTTGCGTCGACAGTGGTAACGCCAAGATTGGGCTGTGGCTGATACAGTGCAACTCAAAAGAACCATTTGAGGAAAATATTGCACAAAAAGCATATAAAGTGCTTTATTTAAGCTATAAGAATCGCAGCGGAGCATGACAGAGCAGTGCTGGATTCAGCTCTGCTCTACAGTGTGTCAATAGAGTAATCATCAGAAGATTAGGCAGGAAAATTAGCCAGCTATTCGTTGAGCAATAATCTATCCCACCTGCTCATTAAAATAAACACTGAATCTCAAATAGTTTAAATCAGCACTGAGTGGGGAAAGAGCGGCACCATCAATATGCTAAGTGAGCATCTCGACTTCTGAAGCAGAGTTTTAAGTCATTTTGGAAAACTGGGGTGTTTTTTGTAATGGATCAAAATATGCAAATGAATTATACCTTTGCATACTTATATTGAAATACAGTACATTTGCATGGCCACAATTTATTATCCCTCATATCCTCATTTACCCCGTCTCAATTTTGTAAAGAAACTTGTGGAAACTCATGCTTAATTTTTTTTTCTCTTTTAAATAAATAACATTATTTGTAAAGCAGTTAAACATAGCTTTGCTCAGTTTGTCAGGGTGTGCGGTGCTATAGTATCTGTTATGGTAAGTCAAACAAAGTAGCATATGGTGGCTAGTGTTAGCAAATGTTGATATGTCGATTTTAGATGAGATTTTAGATTTAGCTTCGCAGCTCTTTGTGTAGCGTTGTGAAGCAGCGTCTTGTCACACATGCTAGTGCAGGGATGTTAAACTCATAACAGCCCACCTATATCTTAAGTGTGACTAACCAATAAAATTCCTCTTTCTGTCAGTGTAAATAAATTTAACAACACATTTACTCCATGAGATATTATAACGTATGAAAAGAAGCGCAATTTCAGTAGGACGTCACCTTTTTTGTACATGATAAAAAAATGTTCCTAAAGTAAATTAAAGAAAGCTGTCAGCATGACTCTTTGAGCTTGAACTGTAAGAAATAACTGTAGAAAATTACAGAAAAAGCTCTGGCTTGTGGTTGTTTTTAGTGCTAAAACAGATCTTTTTTTTGCTAATTCACAGACACCACACTTTTTTTCTTTTGCTCTTAAATCACTGTAAAAATTAGCAAATATTATAAACTAATAAATTTCTATCTATTCAACTGTGAAAATAAAACAAAAGGAACTTTTCTGACATAACTTAATAACAGTGGTTTTGTATGAATGGCCATGGGGTGGTCTGTATCATTAGGAAAAGATGCAAAACTTGTCCAAAATATATACCGTCCTTCACATTTTTTAAAGGAGTCCAACGGCCCAGATTAGTGTCCTTGCTGGATTGATTCTGGACCCCGGGTGTTATGTTTGACAACCCCACTCTAGCGCACCGTTATGATTAAGAACATTTAAAAAAGTAGAAAATTGTAACACAAGGTGGTTTGAATACTTCTGAAGCATGTTTGAGCTGAACTTGGCTGTTTAATTATGATTGTGATCATATCAGTCATGCCTTACTAGCAGGGAAAAAAATAATGACTTTGTGCTGCGTGAGTGACTCAGTGTTTAATTGAATCCTCTCCACATACAACCTCTTGGAAATGTAAAGCTAGAGTGGAGGACTAATTTACTCTGATAAACAGGACTGCACTGTGCACATAAACAATGTATCATCTGGATATGGATGCACTTTTTAAAAAATTTTACCCACAATGGTAACTTAAAAACAACATAGCAGGGCTACATTTTAAGCAGGGTTGAAAAGGACCAATGATAAATGACGCCTATTGTTGTCAAGTAATGCCAGGAAGGAAACTGCCTTTGAGTGTCCTTAAGGGAGCGTGCAGGTGTGAACCTTGAATAGAAAACGCTGTTGAGAAGAAGAAGAAGAAGCAGGGAAGGGGGAAGATGTGGGAAGTTCATGTTGTTAACGCCAGTCCTCTCCCAGCTCCCCCATCTCTCTCTCTCTCTCTCTCTCTCTCTCTCTCTCTCTCTCTCTCTCTCTCTCTCTCTTTCCCCTCTTTCGCTCTCCCTTACATACTCATACTGGTAGAAGAATACACACTTGCTCTTCAGACACTCTCAGCCTCCTTTCTTTCTTCTCCGCTCCTCCATCTGCCTCGCTCTGTCTCTCCTTTCGTCTCATAAAGGGCAGCGCGATCAGCAGAGCATGACACTTTTAATTGAAGCACACATGTGCCGTGCTTTCACTGCGGCACTTTGGAGCATAGCCAAGACGTGTCACTGACCGAGAAAGGACCGCCACAATCGAAGTGGAGAGAAGAAAGATACAGTAAAGAGACGGAGAAGATTATATGTGACTTTGTTGGGGGTTTTTTTGGACAACTTCTGTGATGGGAGATCAGCCAGCGGGAGAAGCCTGAGTCAAGAGCAGAAGAGAGTGGCAAACAGAGGAAGCTTAAAACACGTGGAGATGCTGTTAGGTAAGGCTGTTACTTTTGAGATTTGTGCCAATACTGCTAATTTGTGGGAGAGTAGCTAAGGACTTTTTTTTTTAATGTGATGTTTTTTGTGCCTCCATTTGCCTAAATGCATGCGAGCGCTCCTCAGTCAATGTGTGTTTTACAACAATGACTTCACATCGCAGCTCAAGGGCAGGCTCAGTCTCCTGCCTACCATCTGCCCTCATTCATCCAAAATGAGTCCCCGGCCTGTTTGTTTTCATAATTGACCTCTTTTGATGAAGCCAAGTGTGGAGTTCGACCAATACAAACCTGCCGTTCCCAGATGTGTCAAGTCATTTTAAAGCCACACAAGAACATTGCTGATATCACGGTGCAGATTGCTGGCAATTATGTCTTTGCCTCCCCAGGGAAATATGCCCAGATTAGCTCGCATAATTGGAGCCTGTTAAAGATAAAGGCAGTGTGGGGATTTTTAGTCATTTGTGTTTAGTTTTTTTTGTTTGTTTGTTCTTTTTAGATAAGAGATCATTTTTTTTGCATTTTAAGTATTTACATTCAGGATCAGTTTGATGCAACATTAAAATCCAGCTGATTTACCATCTGATTTTGTAGTAGACAGAGGAACTTACCACCTCACGTTTTATTTCACCTCTAAATAAATGTGTTTATTTTTTATCTGCCTTGGACTTTAGTCCTTCAAACAGTTTATTTTAAGCTGCACAAGCTTTCTTAGCAGTCCCCTTTCTCCATTCCAGCTTCTCCCTCGGCCGTGTTCTGCGCTCCTGTTACTGCCCCTCCACACCCCAGCATTCTGCTAAAATAAAGCGAGAGGAAGTGATTAGCCCATGCACAACAGGTGCACAATTCACCCCAATTGATAGTGCGCTCTGAGCCATCCAGCTCCACCTCCTTCATCTATACCCCACTCCTTACTACTTTTCACTTGATTATTTTTGGGCAGTTTGAGGTAGTTTGCACTATTCTCTCACAAGTAGCACATAACTAATTTCCTGTTTTTTGTGTTTATAATAGCTTTCTTTTTAGGATAAGACATCATTCTTTAGCTAATAGAATTACCAAGAAGGCTACGTTAAAATTATGTGTATCCATGTATTTCGGGATTTCTGCAGCTTATGAATACACGCAGCTGCGTGGATGGAAATGCAGAGATTGTCTATGTGGCCGCTTTAGGCTCTTTCTCCTTTAAACAGCAGATTAAGGAGATCAAAGGGAAACAGCTAAAGAGACGATAACTGTAAGAGTTTTGCCTGGTGGCCATACTGCATCTGTCCTTTCCTCTCCACCACTTGTCAAAAGCTCAGATGTGAGCTTGCAGTGCTATCCTGTATGTATAAATCTGATGTCTGTGCACCATTAAGTCACAGTGTGATACAAAATCCTGAAATAAAATTTTAGAAGTTTTCTTAGCTGTCAAATTTATGATCGTTGCTTTTCTCTGAGAGTAGTAAAATAATCATTTTATAATTGCATAAGAATATATGTAATAAATATACAAATGGAACAAGTAATAAAAACTTTACTTTTTTCACTTTTTAAATAAAGAGGATTGTATTAATACATCCAGCAAGCTTCACCCTGACTTGACAAAACATTAAAAAAAAAAACATAGTGTGAGCTAATATTTGGTTCTTTAGTGTGCATCATATCATAATTGCTAAACTGAACAATATTTTCACACATTCAGATTTCATTGATATCCCTTAGGCAGGTTTGACATACACTGTATGGACAAAAGTACTGGGCCGCCTACAGATTACACCTGCAGGAACCTTTCAGCTATGGAAATCCAGGCATAAAATTTTTGTGGTGATGTTAATACCACAGGGGTTTCCTCCGGTTTCTAAACGATCGTTTAGTCATAATACCACTTACAGTTGTGGAATATCTAAGAGGGAAGACATTTCATGATCTCACTTGTTTGCAGCGGTGGCATCTATTACAGTACCCTACTCAACTTCAGTCAGATTTCATGGCTAGCTTCTTTATTTTATAAAACTATGGGAAAGTGGCTGAAAACACCTGAATTAAAAAGGTAAGTTATGGCCTATATACTCTAGTTATGGTATTACTTGGCAAGAGTCCAGTGCCATAACACTTAATTGGTCCGTATGTCATACCATGTAATGGTGTTGTTCATATACTGTATACAGTAGAAAACGTAAGACAATCAACTAATGAGCTACTCTGGTAATGCAATAAAAGGGCGGATAAATCTTTGGTAGAATTAGGGGTGCACATTGCACATTCCAGTTTATGTTATTGCACTACCAGAGAGTAGTCCCGTGACAGTAAAAATATTGTATTACTAGGTTTGTCCCCTACATAAAGTGTAGGAACACAATAATCAAAGTGAGAAAAGAGTCCCTGCGGTGTTTAGTCTGCACCTGAGAGCAATGACTGTTTTGCTGCATGTGCTGAAAAGTTTCTTGAGCATCTTCCCATTAGACTCCCCTCACCAGCTCTCAGAACAGAACTTTTGATCCTAATCAGTTTAAGTCTGGGGTTAGCTGCCCTTACCTTGCTGATGCAAAACAGGAAGACAATGCTCACAACACTACTGTGTCACATACTGCTGCTGAAGGACCTATAACTTTATCAGTAAATAAAGTCAATTCCGCTTCTTTTTGAAGCAGTATCTGTCTCCCAGTACTTCTCCTCCCAGCTTAACTTTATACAGCCCACAATTGCTGTGTCTTCACAGAATTACTGCAAATATAACCACTGTGATCGTTCCTTGATGCTTGACACACACAGTGAAAAGGAAGGGCGTTAAAGCAGGCCCATGCAGTGCTGCTCACTGTGCTGTCAGAAGGGCACCTCTGCAGCCGGACGTACTGCGCTCTACCCTCAAGGAAATTTGAAATCAAGGCTAAAAGTATAGCTCCCACCTTCATGTCTGAGCTTTATGATAAGTCAGATGGTATTTGAAGTATTGTAGAAGTTGCAAAACTTAGCACTCCCAGTATTGCCTGCCACATCCAGATGGTTAATGATGCAAACTGCAGGGGTCCAGCCATAACCTTGTATGTAGTCATGGAGGGTGGAGAGATAGGCTAGAATGTCTTTAAGCCCTATATTTTGTGATTATCTTATTCAAAATGGTTAAACATGCTTATTATTCGTGATTTTACGACACATCGTATTAGCTATGAGACATTAATCTGTGTTCTGTGTGGGTGGCAGGATTCAAAGTAAGCTAGTCAGTGTTTTTTTTTTTTTTGTTTTTTACGTTACAGGAAAAAGTTTCTCAGTATGTTTGCAAAGCTTGGAGTTCATGAGTCAGTTTAAAGGGATCATTAATTTTCCTGTTGGGGGACATATTCAGAATCCAGCAGTGATAATGACCCATTATTATAATCGAAGGGTAATGAGTATGGAACAGTAAGGTTTTAACTGCAGTATAGATTGTCTTAGAGAACAAATTTAGTCTAAACTT
The DNA here is from genome assembly GCA_015108515.1 of Hemichromis elongatus. Classification (NCBI taxonomy): domain Eukaryota; kingdom Metazoa; phylum Chordata; class Actinopteri; order Cichliformes; family Cichlidae; genus Hemichromis; species Hemichromis elongatus. Next base: position 22,762 of record VUQR01017055.1, read on the forward strand.
AGTCTACTGTACTGACTTGATAGCCTTTGTCATCGAGAGCATTTTAATTTGCTGTAGCTGATCCACAGCAATATTTGAAGCACTGATTAGAGCACAAATGCTTGATTTTATAACTTTTTTTAATTGATTTTACTTTTATGTGTGAGATAACTCCACCAAATCATACATAGCACATAAAAGCAGTTTTATACAGGTTGGGAATGATGTGCTGAAGTTCAAACTGGCACGGTTTGGCTTGGAGTTGGTACCAGACAGGCTGGTTTGAGTGTCGGAGTATCTGTTGATCTACTGGGATGTTCCTACACAAACGTCTCTTGGCCTTATGTAGACTTCTCTAAGAGAAAGAGAAAGAGAAAATATCCATTGAGCTGCGTTTCTATGGGCAAAAATACCTTGTCGTTGCCAGAGGTCAGAGGACAATGGCCAGACTGCTTAAGCTGATAGAATGGCAGCCTTAACTCAAATAACCAATCATTACAACCCAGGTGTGCAGAAGAGCATCTCTGAATGCACAACATATTAAACATTGAAGCAGATGAGCTACAGCAACAGAAGAAGAGCACACCTGTGCCACTCCTATCAGCTGAGAACAGTAAACTGAGGCTATGATTCACATGGGCTCACCAAAATTGGAAAATAGAAGATTGGAAAAAACACTACCTTGTCTGAGTGTTGACTTCTGCTGCGTTATTCAGATGGTAGTGACAAAAATTTGGCATTAACAAGAAAGGATTTGATCCTTCCTGCTTTGTATCAACAGTTCAGGGTGGTGTTGGTGATTTGATGATGTGGATTTTTTTAGGACACCTGTCACTATTCTTCTTCATTTTCTTTTGCCTGACCTTGTTCGAGTCAGTTAAATTTGTTTTAGGAGGAATGCAGTGTAGCATTCATCCTAATCTTTCAGGGTTTAATTGGAATCTGTGTGTTACACAGAATAAAAACATGTTCTGCTTTAGTAAACAGTGCATGTTTGTTATTTTGCATGTGATCACATTGGATCTGTCTTTCTGTTGTCACCAAACAATCTGACCGCAGAAATATGGCAGCTTGTCTAAATCTATGTCAACTTCCGCATGAGTGTACATTTCACATTTTGGAGAGGCAAAGCATGAAATGGACACGGTGGATCGGCGTGTTTATTACACGCTTTGTCGTGATACTGGGTTGGCTAAATCACAGGCTGGAGCAGTAAAAAACTGGCACGCGTCACAGTGACTGACAGCCCCAATCAGTCATTCGCTGGTTCACCGACAGTGTGAGTTTGATTAGCCAGACTGGTAATGATTGCAGGAGTTCAGACACTCACATGTTCACTTGTGAAAACATTGCACTGTTTCCTTCACCAGATATAATATAAATCAAAAGATTAGCAATTAAAACTTTATATTAAGTCCTGTGAGGACCTTTTTTTTTTCAGTCTAATTCAGTCTCCCAGACCTATTGTACAGTTGGTTGGGTGTCATAAAAGGCATGTTGTGAGGTTGAATGATGGTTGATTTTAAATTGTAGGTCTCTCTGTATATATGATTTTGTAACTGATCACATTAGTAAGATGGGATTTGCGGCTTTTCTGAGTGAGACACTTTATGTTTGAATGATTATCTATGAAGGGTGATTAATGTTAATTTCAAAGGCTATATGTACAAATCTGTATTAAGCATCTTGATAATGGCACAATTATTATAGAAGTATTGGGGAAAAGCTTTTAAATAATGATGAATTACACATTAATTTCCTCCTTCATATCATATTAGACTTGTAGCTATACATGAAGAATCTCAGGGTGACTCACATCCTGCATCATCAGGAGGGCAGTTTTTTCCAGATGTATCCTGGGAATGGAGCTGCATGCCAAGACAAAGACATTAAGGCATTTTAATGGCTTAGACACATGCCACGGATTTCTGGATTTGCCAAAAAGTCGTGCACCCCCAGGATATCTGCTTCGGTGACCAGGCTTTAGAAGGAGATGTGTGTGACACATAGCGAGGACTCCTGAAGGCCTCTTCTACTGCATTACATCACCTGCTGCATGACTCCCGTGATAAAAAGTAAAGTCGCATTTGTTAATTTCTGCACATAATTACCTTTAGATTAAAATTGACATTTAAATCCCTATAATGTGTATGTGTCATCAGAAATGGCACGAGAGTGACGCAGGAACTGTTTTCTAATAGTCGGCTAACAATACATCAGAGAGGCTTGAGTGTGATTAATCGTGTTCTTTTGATTTGAGCCTATTCTTGAGTAATTTAAGGGACATTTTTTATTGCTGTCAGCTTTATTGAAAATTCACTGGAACCGATTACTGATTACCTACGTAATTTTTATTGGATCTACACCAATCAAAGATTACTGGTTACTGCCAGCCTTCAGACAGTCAACAGACAAAACATGACAGGCTTTCCTGGGTTTCCCCTTTTATTGCTTATCTGCAGTTATTGGATTATATTTAAATAGAATTATTTAAAAAATTGAGTTTTTTTAGGGGTTCAGTAACGAGTGAAATTTCATGAGTTTTACATTTCTGGTTATGCTGCCTCTACGAACAGACAAAGGTTATCTGAGGGTGTCTGGTACTGTCTGACGTGACCTGATTTGGTTGTGTAACAGCTGGGCCAAACTCCAAACAAGGACCCATGCGGTGATCAGGAAAAATATAACCAATATTAAAAACACTAGGAATTTAAAAATAGCTGGAACATTTGAAAGAACGAGACAGTAAAGCAAAAACAGAGGAAACTGTCGAGTAAACACAGTGGTATTAAACATATAACTAATTGGTGAAGGGGAACAGGTGCGAAAGACTGTACAGGTGAACCTGATTAGGCAGTTAGCAGTTAAGAAGAGAGGTAACCAAAACAAAACAGCAATCCAGTAATTATGACAGCTAGCGGTGACTTTGTGCTCTGTTTGTTTTGTTCCTTTAGTTGTTTCCTAGAGGGTTTTTTTTTACCCTTTATATAGTGTAGAGCAGGGGTGGGACGTCGGTGTTCCCTACTATCGTTATTGGCTTGCACCACTAAGTTGAACTCAATTCTGCTCAATTTTCATTTTATCTATTTATAAACTGCTATTGGTAAGAACAGGCATTTCTATTTTGTCCCATTTCAGCCCAGCCTTTCCAAGCATGCAGTTAGATCCTTGAACAAATCACTCCCTGTCATACACGCTTTCATTCAGCGCATCGCAGCCAGCTCCTCCATAATCTCAAACTCTTTCGCTATCCCACTTAAAGAGATTAGTAACCGGGGTGTGTCATGCACATCACAGCTTTCATCCAGGAACACCTTACAAATGCTTCATTTCTTTCAGGGCAGAGTCCAGCAAGCACCGTTTGATAAACTCCCGATCAGGGAAATGCTTACTGGTTTTTGTGATTTTTGTGGGAAATTACAGATCTTTACTGTGCCTTAGATGTGTAAAGCTTGATTAAAAATCTTTAGCAAAGATTCAGATGTCCCACTCTGCATCAGTCAAATTCTTGTTTTACTCTGTGCATTTAGTTTCGTAATAGCAATTTAAATTGTAATCCTCAAATGCAGCATTCTGCTCTTTAAAAACTATACACACTGCTTTACTGCTAACCAGCAAATAAATAAAAAATTCTGATTTCCCATTGAGTTGTGAACAACCAATGGGCTACTGTGGCTCCAAGTCTGTTATAGAGAGCAGACACGCACCAGGAGCAGGGGCAAGGAGGACACACCAGAAATGGTCTCAATGGGGCTCAAACTAAGGCCCCCCTGCCGTAGCCTTTGTGTTTCCTGCTCAAATAGTTGAGCAATAGCAGTCCTAGTCTTGAGCAGTTTTGCTCAGGCCACTGCCATCAGGGAGTGCGCTGGTGCTATTGATCTCCATTCATGTTTAGGTGGGTGGTATGTTCACACGGACCTGATTTTTCCCATCAGAACATTGGGTTATTCACTTCACCAAATCACGGGTTTAATTTTGTAGCTGATATGCATAATTTGATATTTGCCGTACCCAGAAAATATTAATGAGATTCTGAATGCAATATTTAAAATTTAAGGCCTTTTTAAATTTAATTTGTGGTGGATATTCACAATTGATTAGTGATACAATTGTTTGGTTTTCATTCACTGCCAAAGTCTGGTATTCTGCCAAATCAAGAAATGCAGACGTTCAGTCTCAGTTATCCAGCACTCTGAGGTTAAATAATAATGCACTCTTTTTTCTTCTCTGCTGCCCGTGACTCTTGAGGACATTTGCATTAATACACCTTCCATGGCCTCAACACAGCAGTTGGTAGCATGTGGGCATGCCTTTGTTTGAGACCTAAATAAACTCTAAGGAAATATATAATATTGTTATTCTTAAACTACTCATTGGATGTGAAACTAGAACAACCTTTTCTACCACCCACTGGCTACTGTTCATGTCTGGTTGCTGTCTGAAGACATTTTCTGTTTGCCTGTCAAATGACTGGATTTTTTTTTTTAAACACTTCATTTAAAGATACAGCACACACATGAGCGCACAGTAGCAAGTGAACACACATACACACACTCCAGGCATTTTGTCAGCAAAATGGATTAACGTTTTGGTATTTTGCTGAAATGCTGACAGGAATGAAAATATTGTGTCTCCAGTTCTGACGACGTGCCTTGGAAATCAAGCAGCGAAATGCAAAACCTGCTAAAATATGCAGCTGCCAGGAGACATGACATTGCCCCACCCAAAAAAAGGTTGACTGCAAATTAAGATACTCTCTATTTGAATTCATGTAATAAACTGGTATAATTTGTGCATGATTAGGTCAACTGCAGTGAGGTGTAGACAAAAACAAAACGCATCACATTGTGTGGAAGCTTCAAGTTGAGCTGAGAAGCAGCCATACAACCTCTATAGGGATAGGCTCCAACCCTCCTGCATAGATATCTTATTAATAAAGTCAGGTACAACATAAAAGCAGGGTCTGGGTTGGAGACAGCAAAGTTATTTGCAAGTCAAATTGTGAACCCCATATGAGATTTGTTTGTTGGATGTGTAGAAGGGTATCAACAAATCTGATGGATGACAATGAACTTATTCTATGCTTAACTGCTGCAGGAAAGCTGTCAGGTGACCATTTTCTTAAGCTGAACTGTGTAAAATGTTTATATTTTTTTACCTTAGCCGTTGTACATGTGTGTTATTGAGTGTTACTGTAGCTCAGGAGGTAGAGCAGGTCATCTACTGTTAAGAAGGATGTCGATTTAAATCGCTGGCTCCTTTAGTCTCTATGCCAAAAACTCATTGGGCAGGACACTGAATTATAGAATCCCCCCTGATGTGAATGTTAGGTAGAAAAAGTGCTTGTATGAATGGGTGAATGAGACGTGTTGTATAAAGTGCGAGCTCAAATAGAGTAGAAAAGTGCTACATAAGAACGAGTCCATTTATTCACTGAACCTGGCCTAATTAAATTTCAGTAAAATCATAATATGGTTGTTTTGTAAAAGTTTTGGCAACTAGTTTTCACATTTCTCTAATTTTTCAGCTGTTCTAATGTTTTAGCATTACATACTTTCGCAAAGTAATGAAATACTAAAGAAGTGGTGTAGATGCGTGTTTTGAGCATTTGTTTTTAGCTTATTATCCAGATTTTCACATAAACAGATTTGCTCTTGTGTTTTTGGTTTTTTTTAGAAAGGCTAAAGAAAATACATCAACCTTTAGTTTGCCAGCTGGAGAAAGTCAAATCGTGTCTGCTGTGGTTATCAAGCTGTGACTGAACAATGACTGTTAAGGTGCAGGGATTCATTTTCTGTGGCAGTTAACTTTGCAGCATTGTTGAAAACCTATTTGCTTTTAACTAAAGTAAACAGCAAAACCGTAAAAAGTATTACAATTGATCTGTAATAAATTCAGCTGCCGTCTTTAATGCAACCTAGATAAGGATCTCTCGAGGTTAGATTGTCCTCTCTGAAGCCGCTAAGGCACCAGCCTTCAGACTTACTCCATCAGGCAGACACCCACATTTACTGCAGCTCAGAGAAGAGCATGGAGATAGAAAGCTGCTAATTACTAAGTTCATGAGGCGGATAAAGCTGCGCACAGGCTTTAAATATCAATAAGTATGTGCTACGCATTTGCTAACTGCTGTTCAGCTGGTCTGATTGGACGGAAGCTTATCTCAATTCAAGCAGATGGTGGCAGTTTATTTGATAATGTTGTGCAGAATGCATTGTAAAGGGCAGAGGGTCAGTGAAGGAAACAAAACACACTGAGCAGTACTGATAGCGCAATCGTGTTAATTTCCCTGTAGATTAGCTTTATCTCCTGGTGCCTGTTTATCTTTTGTGGTTATTTTGACAAATACATCATTTGAACACAGTCTGCGACGTAAAGAGAGCAATTCAAATAATCTGTCTCCAAAAATCATAATACTCAAAATATTACCCATAATTCACCAGAGACCCCGATTTGCAATATGTTGCTATAGTATTAACTGTACACCAAATAAGATGCAAAAAATCTCAGGAAGTGGATCATCTTCTGTTAAGTCCTGTTTGATGAAATGTGCTTAATGATTTGCTGCTTTGTGGATTAAACGGGTTAAAAAGGTTTTGGAGACATGAGAGATTTCTTTTTCTTTTTTCTTTTCCACATGTGGATTTTACATGCTGTTGAAGCTTGTGTCCACAATGGTATCCTATGATTTTCTTTTGACCAGAGGACACAAGTCCTGGATTTCACCTTGAACAAATTCAATAAGAGTTTATGGACCCTGGGGTGAAAATGGGCCCACAGTGGTTTAGCTGAAAGTAGGACAGATTACCACAGGGAGCCTGATCTGGGTTGGATGGTGCCCTGCAGGTAGAAACTCACATGAAGCCGCTGGCCCTGCCAGCTGCGGCTGTATGACTTTAAATAGACGTTGACAGCCAGCAGGAGAACTTGCCTGTTGGCTGCCAGTTGTGGCCTAAATGTACTTTGTCACAATAAAGATGATTTATTTAAAAACCACACAGAGCATGGCGGGGGCAGTATTTCAAGCCATCATGGAAATTAGGCCTTCACTTTCCACTTTTTGTTTCCAGCGGCGAGAGCTTAACGGAGCTGTCAATGGCAGTCCTAATGGATGCTAATTCATCCTCCAGAGCTCATCATAAATACCGAGCTCTCTGCCCGTTGTGTAAGCAACGAATGGCATCATCATTACTGCAAAAGCGCAGTGCACTAACCACTTCTGTTTTATGACTCAGAAAAGCTGTGTGCTTCGTGCCATTATGGACTGGAAAACATACCATTCAATTTTCATTATTTGACAATATGTTTTGCAGGCGTAACAGCAAACCTACTTTTTTTTCTGGCTTTTTAGCTACACATTCCTAATCCTGCCTTTTTGTTTTAACTAATATAATGACACAGTTAACTGAAAGATTAATGTTAGGTACAGGTAGAGTCTATGATTTTAAGATCCCACCATATAGAATTTACTGCACAGCAGTGACTGTAATGTTTGATTATATGTATAAAAGGGGCAATAGTGACATAGTTAATTGTGCTCAAACATTTTGTGTTATACAGGAGATGGTGGTCACCATAAAAGTATTTTAACTACATTCATTTTAATTTAATATGTTTGCAGATGCTCAAGTTATACTGGTAAACGTGAAACATGCTATTATCTGCATAACAACGTACAAAGTGTTTTAAAATGTTTAATATCCTAAATAATAAAAGTTTTTTTATTATTTTAAATTATTAACTGAAGCACATTAAGTAGTGTGCCTGTCATCCTGCTCAACAGCGTGTTAAAATTTAACTCCAGTATTTCAGATTTATTATGTGGCGAGGTACCAATGTCTGGAACAGGTATTTGAAAAAAAAATTAGTAAACTTGTAAAATAGCAGGAGAGATCGGCCCAAAAGTCCTCAGATGTATCAATTTAAAACTGACAAATAACAGATGTGCAGCAGAAACTTGCTGCTTGTCCTAGTTCAGAAGGTGGATCTGAACGCACCTCAGCCTAGATGTTCAAAACATGTAGTTTTTAAAAACACACAAACCCATTCATAAAGGTAGAATGAGAGTCGGAAATGTGCCATTTTTTTTCTTCTAAGAGAATAAAGAAGAGATAAATTCCCAAGCCCACCTTTTTTTTTAATTCTATTTTTTTTTTCTGTTTACAGACACACCTATGTTAATATGAATGATGAGTTGGAACACAAGGATGACAGAAATAAAAATTATCAACCAACAGAGGGCTGAATTCAAAGACCCCCACAAAACCACGTGAAGGCTCATTTTGGTTCATTTTGCCAAAATCTCATTGCAGCAGTTCAAAACGGTACTACAAAATGCTTCGTATAGCCCCTATGTGCTTCCATGTATGCCTGAAAAATCTTAGATGCAACCTGGTGGAGCTGGACAGAGCAAAACATAAAGTCCCAGAGGTGGATTCAGGCGAGCGTGGGACATACTCTACCAGGGGAAGGTTTGACAAGGGGCCCAACAATTTCATTTCAATACCTAATTGCAGCCAGGGTGCTGATTTAGCATGGGTCAGTGTCACTTCATGCTACCTGTAGTGACACTGACCCATGCTAAATGCAAAACTAGTGAAAAAACTACATTTTTTGAAAAAATGTAAGTGTTTTTAAAACTGGAAGTGCAAAGCAAGAGGTGGATCTAACTGAGAAACTAAGTGAGACTGAACTCTCATGTGGTGGTGAAGTCTAGGATCCCCACTCTAAATCACAATTATCCTCCATTTTGGCTCTAACAATAACATTGTGTTTTATTCCCTAATCTATAACTCAATAATTTGTGAACCTACCAACTGAGACCTTAAATGCAAACATAGATTAAATGAACAGGGTTCATTTTCCTATAGACTTTTGCTATGGGGTGTTTGGCCATAATCTTCAAGCAAAAAACACTTTTCCACTAATACGATAGGACATACAAAGAAACGTATTTACTGCAAGAAAACACAAAATGATCCAGCAGAGACACAAACACAGAGGGGAAATGGACAAAGGAAACACAAAGAAAATAGGAGGGGGGAGATCTTACAATAATGTGGATAAAAATGAGAACAACAACAAATTCCTAAAAATCCGGGCACTGCAAAAATATCTCCAATTGAATTTTTCAGATAAATGAAAGGTTTGAGTGAGACTTTAGGAGCTAAGAAAAATGACTGTTCTGTTTAGCTTTTAAAATGTTTACATTTTTGAGATGCATAGTACTGGATAGCTAAGCACCACAGCTGCCTACTGTAAACCACATTTATCCAACTTAGAAATATTAAGGATAACCAAGAAAGCTAATCTGATTCATCGTGACCTTATTACCTTAAGGAGTGAAGATAGATTTAAGCTCATACCTTCACCTTTGCGTCAGGACAAATCAAGTTTATTAACAGGGATCGAATTTTTAGTAGTTTATCCAGGTTTCCATACCTCTGTAGATTCAGCTCACAACAATGACCCAGTCAACAATCCTCTATAATCCATTAAATGTAGTTTGAGAGTGGTTTAAAAAAAATCTGCGCTTTTTGAATTAAATGTTGCTAAATAAGGAAAGAGTCCTAATTCAGCCTTATATCACAAACCATTAATGGCACGCAGTGAAGGCTCTGCTGGGATGGGGTCTTTTTTTTTTGTGTGTCAGGAATGAGAGCATGCCTGCACTCCACCATGTTGGTTCAGAGTGAACACAGAGAGTCTGGTTCAGACAGATAATCCAAGGAAATGCGTTTGCCATGAAAAGAGCAAAAGAAGCCTTTCCTCTGATGCTTTTGCTGTGATTTGCCGCTATGGAAGTCTCTCACCCCTCCCCCCTTTTCCTCCACCCTTCATGAAAAGATGCCATTTCCCCCCCTCTGTGATTGCTGTGATATTGAGTCACCCAGGGACTAATCTTGGAAATAATAGAGATTAAGCTTTTCCTCATTTTTTTTTCTTACCATGCTGTAATTTCTTCAGCTCATAATCTTTTATCCTGTCTCAGTATGGGTTGGTTGGCTGCTGTGACCTACACTTTTAGCTTTCCCGCATAGAAAAAGAATGTGAATGCTGATTAGCGAGCAGGGATTGGTTCATTTTGAAAGGTGGATTTACATTTATAGTATCAAGAAAGGAGTGAACAATACTTGTGTCAGCGTTGAGCTTTGAATTTCTCCACATGCTGCAGTGTATGTGTGTGCAAGGCTATAGGAGTGGGGCCCTTCATTTAAGGATTTAATTTGGGGACAGGATGAAGGAGAAATGCAAACCAAGATGGTGCCCAAGTCCCAAGATCAGTGCTGGGCTGTGTGATGCAACAACTGCTGCTGTCATTAGATGATATGCACTGACCCAAGAAGCATTTTAACCAACCACAATTATAGGAAAAGTGTTTAAATGAGGGAAAATGTTTTTGGAGTGTTGCAAATGAAACAAGTTAGTTATTAAATTTGACCCAAATGTTCCAGTAACACTCGAAAAGCCGAGAAGAGCAAAATCGTCACTTTATTTCACCCCCATTCATGTGCAAACACGAAGACAGCTCATTTGTTTTCTGCTTTGCATTGTTCCCGATGCTCTTGGCCAATAAGATGCCAATCCTCTATGGTTCTCTTTGTGCCTAGAATTGCAAAAGCATGTGGAAAATACACACGCTCATAAAGCTTGTCTGCATACATGCTGCTGAGTGGCTTTCATTCGAATGAATTCAATTTTACTCAGTACATTCATGATCAAGTTTAAGAGTATATTCCCCTTAATCATAGGTGTGATAAAATTAATTTAGTTGTGTGTTGGCGTGCACACCATTTTTTTATGTACAGTCTTTTGAAATCCTTTGAAAGCTTTCCTCTGGTGTTTGGCCAGGCAGACAGTACCACCTTCTCCATTCTATCAACCAATTCAATTTAATTTACTTTTATTTATATAGAACCAAATCATAAAAACAGTCATCTCAAGGTTTATATTGTAAGGTAAAGACCCTACAATAACAGAGAGAAAACCTCAACAATCAGACGACCCCCAATGAGCAAGCAGTAGGTGACAGTGGAAAGGAAAATCTCCCCTTTTAACAGGAAGAACCCTCTAGCAGATGCAGGCTCAGGGAGGGGGCAGCTACCATGACCCGTTGAAGGTGAAGGTGAAGAGGGGGAGGAGGGCCAAAAGACATACTGTGGAAGCAGAGTTTCATAATAACAAATGATTAAAAACAAAATGGTGTATGAACACAGAAAGAGTAAAAAGTAAGATTCCTGAAAATCCGAATCTGTTAAAATCTCAACATTTTATTAATCCCAGGGGGGAATTTACTATATTACAGCCTCACTCCAAATTTAAAATATGGGAGATAGAAAAAATATGTTAGAAAACTGTAGTATAAATATGAAATGGAGAAAAATATAGACTGTAATATTTTGAAATAAAAACTGAATTAATTTAAGCAATTTTATATGCAACATACAAGATAACGTAAATGAAAATAATTCATGTGTCAGTCTGTATTCGCGTCTCAAGTCATGGAGCGGGCTTTTAGAATTTGCTCTTGTGCCTGATCACAGCACAACATGGAGTCGTTGTGAAGGGTTTTCAATACTGTATATGTAACTTGGACAGCAACCCCTTTTTTAACACTGTTGTTAGAGAGGCAAGCCCCACCCCCAGTATGTCACTGGCCTTTTGTTGTTTGTTGGTGTCTGCTGCCCACAGCATAGACATACTGGCAACCAGAGATTCCTGAGGATCCTCAAGAGCTGGCAGATTATAAAGCATCTCAGCAGCCTCAGAAAGTAGAGACCCCGATGTCCCTGCTTGTACCGGGCTTCTGTAATTTTTATGAATTTGTAATCCTCCAGTGTCTCCACAAAGACCCCATGAATGGAAATAGATGTCACTGGTATTCTGGTCCACCTCATCATCACAATCATTTCCTTTGTTTCTGTCAGGTTAAGCTCCAGATAGTTTTCCTCACACAGCACAACTGAGTTATGCAGCAAGGTCATCAGTACAATAATTGCACATCTTAAAATCTGTTAATAAGTCGAATGTTCTTCTGAACAGAAAGGCTTTGGGGTTGATCTCGAGCCTGCCTACCTGGTTTATGTACAACACGGAGCTGATATAGTTAAAAAAAAAAATGGAAAAAATGAATGTTCTGGGTGTGCTGTAAACATAGCAAAAGACTTATTCTGTATCAAATATGGGATATATGAGTATTAATGGTATATCAGTGCAAATGTAAACATAGTTACTGGTAATGATTCTTTTACTGTGGTTATTAGAAATGGTTCATAAATTAATTCTTCTCTGCCCAACCTAATTACACAGTAATTGAGTTCACGAGTTTAGGGTTGTAATTTTAAAGTTATGGCATTTTATTTCTTAATGCTTACAGAGCCATGCTGGTTAACACATTCCTATTATGACTGGATGAAACAATGTGACCATGGCATTAGTTTGTCTTGTACAGTCTGCCACTGTGAATCTTTTGAGATGCTCTCTGGACGTAAATGAGATGGGTAATTTTGAAAAAGACAGGTCCCGTCAAAAGCATGTTCTTCTTGTCAGCAGATGTTGTACAAATTCTCACAGCTGATGGCAGTTTCTAGCTTGTTCGGCACCAAACGCAGTTAATTAAATGTCTCGCCCTGATGTGTTTTGTGAATATATGCATAGGAGATTAATAAGATCAATTACAGATTTGTGTAGGAGAGGGAGTCGTTGTCCCCAAAAGTCATACTGACAGGGAGATTAAGCACATCAGCCTACTGGAGGGGGAAAAAAGGGTCTGTCCTCTGCCTGTGATTGCCTGTTACTGTTCTTCTTTCACTCTCTCATTTGTTGCTACTTTGTCATTCACTCTCAATATGGTGTAATTCAATTCAATTCCCTTTATTGACACCAGTGACACAAACAGTACTGGTGCAGCACATAAATTAATTTGGAATTAGACAACAAAAGCATGTGTGTTTTATGCATGCATGATATTCAGGGAGATTAGAGCATTAAAAATGCAGGATCAAATAAATAGTTACAATCAGCTCTAATCACTCCTCATTTCAATTCAAATTAAAATAAATACATGGCACAGTGGAGTGGTGCATCAAAAAAACAGAAGGTGTGATGGTCGTCCAATTGTATGTTTGTTGGTTGGCTTATTGTTAATTTTTTTTTTAATTTATTGCTAATTTCGTGCTAATTTGTGCTGCACTTCTATATTTGTCTCGAGTCGTGGAGTCGACTTGCTATTCTCTGCATCTTTTCTGAGTGTATTGTGTTCACTTCTCTTTAGGTTTATCAGTTTCAGTCTGTTTAGTTGTGTTTCTGTCTGGCTTGATATTGCATAAGTGTCTTTGTACCTCAGTAGCACCGATGTGGGAATTTAGTGATTACTTTGATGTAGTCATTATTTTCATTTCAGTTTCATCCATCCAGTCCAAATCAGGGTTGCGGGAAGGGCTGAGCATATCCCATCGAGAGGCGGGGGTCTCCCTAGACAGGTTGCCAGCCTAACACAGGGCTAACACAGACAAACAGATAACTATTCACATTCACACCTATGGGCAATTCAGAATCGTCAATTAATCTAATGCTACGTCCACACTAGTCCGGATCTTTTGGAAAACGGAGCTTTCGTAGAAAAACGATCCCCGTCCACACTATCGTTTTGAGTCGTTTTTCACACCTTTGCGCGTCCAGTACCCCGCATGCGTGAAATGTTAGACGAGACGGAATGATAATGAGGTGGAGCTGTTGCTCCGAGTCACAAATGTGTACATATTAATCTTCAACACGGCCGCTAAAAACTTATTGACTGAAAATAAACTGAAACTGAGCAAACAAAACAACTGCGGTACGATGCCGTCTGACCATCTTGGTTAAAGTGGTCACATGACTGCATCATATGACTAACATACGTCATCGTTTTAAAAAATCTCCGTTTTGGCCGTCCACACTACGCCAAAAACGCTGCGTTTACAGATTGATGCGTTTTGGAGAGCGTTTACAAAAACGCTCCGTTTTCCCTCCGTCTCAGTGTGGACGGGAGGGCGAAACGGAGAAAAAAAGATTAGTGTGGACGTAGCCTAACTCTATGTCTTCAGACTGCTGGAGGAAGTCAGAGTAACTTGCCTGATGGTGGATTGAAAACCAGGATATTTATGCTGTATGGCAACAGTGCTGCCCCATTTCTTTTATGTATTTTTTAATTTATTTGTTAATTTGGTAATAATTTCAGTTCGAGGCTTCAAGAGGGGAAAAAAGTTGAGATTTTCTCAACTTTAAGGCAAGCGATTAAAGCAACTACCAATGACAATAAAGGACAGTGTTGATTTACATGTGACGGGGCAGTAAATACATTCATGTTATTTAATGAGCCATACGATTCTTCACTAGCAACCAACCATCACCTTTGAAGCAGCATGTGATGACTGGATTGCCCTCTGTGTGAATTCAGTTTAACAAATGGGTACAAATATGCGCATGATTTCATGCTCTGCTAAGATCATGAACAAAGACTGTTCACGTTGTCACTGGAGGCAGCTGACTTTTTAATTTGATAGGTGGTACTGATACTACCTAACGCCCCAATATAAGCAAGAATTATTGTCATTATTGTGTGTGGAGCATTGTTGCATTGTTTGCAACACCCACCATTCATCGAAATTTGCAAACAAAATATTCTGATAGTTTTCTTTGGTTTGTTTTGTGACTAAACTGTTTTGTGATCTGTTTGAAGTCTGAGCTGGAATGAACAGTCGTGTTTGAGCTGGCTTTGGCTGTAAAAAAGGTAAAAAGTCCAAAGCAAAATGACATGATCTGAGAATGAATTAGTTTAGATTTGGCGGCCTCTAACTAGGCACCGATTATCCAGTGCACAAAAGATTTCCATGAAGTCCTAATATGTTTTTTACATTTACAGATTGTGTGCAGCAGCAGCAGGCCCATTTTATCATGCTTCTGTTACTCAGAATCAGATATAATTTATTAATCCCAAAGGAAATTATGGGTTACAGCAGGCAGCATGCTAGCTGGCGCATGCGCACTTACAAAGGAACCTTCCAACCAAATGGTAACGGTAAATGGCCTGTATTTATATAGCACTTTACTAGTCCCTAAGGACCCCAAAGCGCTTTACATTACAGTCATCCAC
Source organism: Hemichromis elongatus (assembly GCA_015108515.1). Taxonomy (NCBI): domain Eukaryota; kingdom Metazoa; phylum Chordata; class Actinopteri; order Cichliformes; family Cichlidae; genus Hemichromis; species Hemichromis elongatus. Next base: position 37,874 of record VUQR01017055.1, read on the forward strand.
ACACTGGTGATGGCAAGCCGGGGCTCGAACCAGCAACCTTCCGATTACAAGACGAACTGCAAACTCTTTGAGCCATGATCGCCCCATATACACAGACATCACATAGGGACACAGGTCAGATAGGTAGGCTGATAGGAAAAAACAGCAAAAATACACAACATGAGGTAAGAGGAGGAGAAAAAAAACTGGCGTTGGGAACGAAGAGCCTAAACACAGTTTGTTATCAGGGGAAAAATTGTTTGTTATGTTTCAGCTCCAGCCTTGAGATCCCAGCTGGCGCAGATGTGGTAGCCGCATGAAATAATGATGGTTTTTAGGAAAACTCTCCAGTTTTCAATAAAACTACTGCTTCCAAAATACAACAGAACAAGTACAGTTCATTATTGGAATTACAGTATCTTCTTGGTCCTCAAGGATTGGTTCATGGGACCTCCCTGTAGCATGCAGTGTAATATATAAGCATGAACTTCACTCTTTCATGAGTTTATATCCTCCATTACTTTCCTTTAAAGCATCTTATTATATCCAAACAACTGCTGGCAGGTTTCTTTACTTTAACATTTTTACCGTAAGAAGAAGGTACCCCGAGGCTATGGTAGTGGCAGGCAATTATAAAATAAGACAGGCTGTGGTGTCCACTGCTTCTTTGTTTTCTGCTGTTTTCATTAAACACTTGGGTACCTGCGCAGAACAATTCATAATTCCCTATAATCTCTCTATATACCTACTAAAAACTTTTCTTCTGCAGTACTGTTCATATCATTTCTTTTTACAAATCAATCTCCAGTTAGTTTTTTTTTTCCTCGTCTCTTTCCAGTCCCCCCTTTTGGTTTTTCTGCTCTGCTCAAATACTTTAGAAAATAGGACCAGATTAGTAAAAGCATGCTAATGCTCAAGGACTTTCAAGCCGCCTCATCCCCAGAGATAAATCCTGAAATCCAGAGTTAAAAGAAGCAGAAAATTGAGGGAAATTGCCTTCTCTTTGCTAAGCTTTTACTGAAATATAACATCATTAAACTCCAACATTATGATTGCATCTGTTTAGAGAAAATGTTTAGGTGTTTATGAATAAGAAGTTTTAAGGGAGTTTGTTTTGGCATTATGTCACAACAGTCACTTATATTACATTTTATATAATTGCCATTTATTTAATTCTTTTCTTCCAGTTTCTCTTTCATTCAAGAAAGTAAAGCTTAATATGCGTTATCATCATATGCCAAGGGAGATGAGCCTAATGTACATTATATTTTACTTTATCTCCTCTAAATCCATAATTAGTTATTTCTCTTAATCCTCCACCCACAGTCGTGCAGGTTGATCATTATCAGTCCTGCAGAGGCAAAGCTCAGATTTTTTCTTACTCCATATGTAGAAAATACTGTGTTTTTTAATTTTGCCCTTTTTAAACCACTTTGTCAATAACATATTTTATTTTCATCACAGGGTAAAGTTTGTGTAACAAAGTTTTGAAGCTGGTTTTATGTTATGTTCTTATATTTTACACATGACCTTTTTAGCTGAACAACCTCAGGACTTTCCATACACAGCCACTACAGATCTGTAATCACCATGCTTATGTAAGAAACTGTGGCTTTTAATGCGAACACACTAATGTTACTTTGGGGCTAGACAAAGGTCACTGCCATGTTGCTCTTTAAAGCATGAGCGGTCTTAAAGCATTTAGGCCAACTACAGTTAAGTGTGTTGAGACAAGAGGTCACGTGGAATGAGATTTTAAAGCAGAATGTGCTGGTGAAGTTCCAGTGAGATGTAAATTAATGTGTGCATAAGATGGAAAAAGGGTGAATGTGTACATAAAATCTCCCTGTGATTCTTTTTCCTCCTTATGTTGACTGAGCTGTTTGCTGGTTCAGATGCAGAACTGAGACAATCACAGATACTAAAGGGCAAAGACATTTGTCAGGATAAACGATAGACTTGTAAAGCAGAAAAAGGCCACACAAAGCATCTCATCATTTGTCCCCCGCTATTACTAAAGTCATTAAAGCTTTACCGAGTGAATCATTCACTGTGGATAAGCGTCTTGGTCTCAGATATGTGCTAAAATCTCTCTTTATCTAAGTATGTGTAGAAAGATGTGTAGCTTTGGGGGTCTAAAATAAAAACAGCTGAAATACGAATTTGTGTCTTTTTAACATTTATTCTGATTTAATCATCCTTGCTTTAGGAGCACTATCCCAGAACCAAGTCCACCCTCTCCTGGGCTCCCTGCCCATGCCAGGTCGATCCCTTCAGCAGCAGACTCATGCCCAGCTGGAGCACTTCTTGCCACTCAGGGTCAACGGCTCCTCGCCGCTTAGCCTCTTCCCCAATTTTAACACGGTAAGAAGCCATCCTGCTTTTCTCTCGTGCATGTATCATGTACTGCAACCTTGGCTTCTTAACCATTTACATCTTTAGGGTTATCCTTTACTATGCATTTGTTATAGAAACAGTCATTAGTCACAGTTTGCACATTATATTTTATGATGTTGTAGACAGTGTTGGACATATGCTTTTTTGCCTTCTTGCCAAAAGGTGCCTGTACAACTTCACAGTGGATTTTAAATCAATATGTGATTGAAGTGCAGGCTTTAACAAAAAAAAATTAAAATCATTTTTAGGAACTATAGCAATTTTTGTACACAGCCCGCTATTTTTGGAAACTTAAATCGACTAAACAAACTAATATTTAAATATAAAGATTATTTTTTAATATTTAAAGGATAAACCCTGCAGTTAATGGACATCATCAAATGCATTTCTCTTCTCATCACTGCAAGTTTCCACAAGGTCCAAGTTCATTTTGATTTTATATGACCAAAAAACACAACTGTGTGGACCTTCTATTTTTTTGGGTGTAACTAGTGCTCTGCACCTTGCTGTAAATAAGCAGTTTTGGTATCAAGGTTGATTTGGGTTTTTCAGCCTAATGATGACAGTGGTCTTTTGTATTTACACTGACATCTCTTTGAGCCTTATATTAAAAATGAAAATGAAAAGCTATAAAATTCAAAGTACTGAATTTGTATTTTATAGCTTTTCATCGTCATTGTCATTTTAAATTTTTTATTTATTTGTTGCTAAATAACAAGGGGACAGGCCTCATCTGAATATGAAACTGCTTGCCAGGCAAATTTAAGAAATTGGTGGACTATTTATCAAAAGTAACCCCTTGAAATAAAGATGAGTCTACACTTTAGCTACACTGAAATCATGTGCTTTTCTGTACCGAGGCCCTACAGCAAACTTCTTTTCTTTTTTAACAAATAATGCATCTAAATTTAGGTGGTTTTGATATCTGTGCTGTAGACAAATAAAATTGATCAACTTTTTATCTAATTATTCACAAAAAAGCGAAAACGTGTATTTTGTAAAAGGTCTAAATATGACTTTAATACTTTAAGTAAAAGTCTGCAAAAATTTAGAAACTCGGGACAGCCACTTGTAATGTCAGCATAACAAAAAAGACACCAAAATTAAGATGAACAAATGCATTTAATGATATTTTATGTACTTATGTTATAATTTTTTTTTATGTGAAATACTTAATTGTTTAAACTGTTAAAATATGTTAAGTGAAATCTCATATCACCATCAGGTCATATCATCAAACATAACTGAATTTTACTTGAACTGCATGGCCACGTTATACTAAACACATTATATTAAATTCCAAATATAACACTTCTGTCTGACTCACAAAAACACATGTTTTTGGGGGCTTTAAACAACAAAGTGGAAGGCTTTCCTGGTCACAGCTTAAACCTGTAATGAGTAAAGTCTGAGGAATGTGCTAAATGTATCAGGCACGTGGGAGGCTGCATAAATATTCATCTCTGACAACTAAATCTAAAAATATGGCCGGAATATCACAGCTATACTGTAGGGATTAAAAACATGCTTTTATTCAGAAAAATATACGCAATGTGCTGCCTTTACATAAATTTCATTACACAGAATGTTAAATACAGACTTACAGCCCTTTGTCACAGAAATATGTGTTTATCACACAAGGCACAGTAATTTTTTCAATCATGGGAGAACTCTAAGCAAAAATGTAAACTTTATGTAATCAAAGTAATCAGCTAAATCAGCACTGATTCATGATTAATCTGAAATACGGAGGTAGAAATGTGGGTAGTTATTTTGTGCATCTGTGCAGATTCAAATCCAACAAACAAATTAAAAATGCTTCATTTTGTAAACAAGATCATTAGGAACACCACCATTTGAAAGTATGAAGAAGTATATTTATTTATATTTAATTATTGCACATGCAAAAAAAAAAAAACTCAAGTCCTGGATTATAAAATTAAATACTTTGGTGTATATGTGTATGTTTCACCATGTAGATGGACCCAGTGCAGAAGGCAGTGATCAACCACACTTTTGGCATGACTCCACCCAAGAAGAAACCCATCATCTCCTGTAACATCTGCCACCTGCGCTTCAACTCTACTGTAAGTGCTGTAACTCTACTTTTCCTCGATGTTACAAAGGAAAGTTTGTTAGCAACTAGAATACAACCTTACGATAACCTGAAATCAGCTCTCATGCACTACAAGATGATAGAAAATCACCTCTGACCAGACATCTGGGGGTTTTTTTGTTTTTTTTGCAGAGTAGCCATAGTAATAGTAAATCACATAATTTCTTTCACAGCCCAAAATCAAAATTATCTCACTTTACTAGCTGTGTTATCCATTTTCCTAATGCATGCCAAAAGCTGGCTTTTCCAAACACTTGGCTGAAGATCATCATTTTACCATTTTTTGCAGTCTACTCAACATCTACATATTTTCAAATAATGTAATATTTTTTGCATCACAGTGGCCAAAAACAATCTTCGTGCTGGCTATCTGTCTTATCACTCTGCTTGTTACATTTCTATCCTCTCTATTTTCAAACCACAGGCCACTTTAAAGGGAACCAGTCTGCTAGTTCTATTGCCTTTTTCTTCTTATCACATTTTATTCATATTCATTTGACTCCAATGCCTATGAAGTTCATTTATACATATTTGCATTTATATTGTTAAGAGGTCACTGGGAGAATGACAACGACTCTGCTTTTTTGTGAACCTTTAAAGAAGCAGGACACTGGTCCAGGCTGATTATACTACTGCTCTTGCTTCCTAATCTCCTTTTTTCTGTCTCTGCTCTTTACTTTTGGGTGCACAGTGATGGAGTCTGTTTTCTAGCTAACAGGCTCTCTCCTCCCTTTGTGTTACCTGCAGCTGTGCTGAGTGCGCTGGTTGACCCAGGAGTTGGATGCGAGGTTGCAGGCAGGTACTGGGTCCCAACAGGGGGCAGCACTGTCCAGTGGGAATTTGCACAAGTCCAGAATTGCTGCCTTTGACAGTATGAAGTCAAATAAGGATGACTGTGAAAGTGAAACCTTCATGGGATTGGTGTAAAAATTCCAGATTATTCTTTTAAAGCTGCTGAACTCACTAAAAAGCATGAAAGTCTGACAGATCAGCAGATTATATATGGTATGACCTAATTTTTCTGCTCCATGGACAGTTGCTTGTTGTGTGTGAAGAGCTTCACTGATGTGACAAATGCATAAAGCAGCTTGAGTGAAGGTCATCGGTCTCCTTCAGGTGTTTGTAACTGAAGATCTTGGTCTTGCAGTCCTGGGATTCTTATTCCATGTGTTTTTCTTTCAATGATGCTATGGTGGAACATGGTGAACTCATACTACACTGGCATGCCAGATAGTATGGCAGTATGCAGATGACAGCAGAGTCGTCCACCTGACTCAGTGGAAAAATCACGCTGAATGTTTAGTGTGCACTGACATTCAACGTAGCCAAAGGGCTTGTATACCCTTTGCTCAGCCCTCCATTCCCAACTACACACTTTGACCCATGGTGCCACCCTTTCTGTTTGTCTAGGAGTTCAAGCTTTATGCAAAGTGTTGACAGGGAGACTTCTACCCAAGCACTCTATGGATCTGTGCTCACCTAAAGATCATATATGCACACTATGAATTTGAATGTGCATTAGCAAGGGATGTACAGTGTGTGCCTGGAAACTGGTATGGATAATTTGAGCAATTACAAATTATCTAACAGCCTTGTGTGAAGCCAGATACTTGAAGTCTTGTCTCACTGATTCTCCATTCTTTAGGAAGTGCACTTGTGTCTTTTATATACAGAAAGGGACTGGAGTTGCAAAAAAATATGTGCTCTTAAAGGATAAGTGTGGTTATGTCATCATATTTTTCTTGGTGTTATATAAATCAATGCCATGAAAAGAACAAAACCATTAAACCATTTTTAAAAAAGGTTACTTAAACAGCTTTTATATTATAGAGCCTATTTTTATTTGTTGTATTAAGTATATTGTATTAAGCACACATAGTATGCATACATACAGAGAGAAAAAACATTTTATGCCTCATACTATCATTTACTTATCTAAATGCCAACTTTTAGTTTATTCTTATGCGGCATAATTGTAAGAATTAAGTATGAATCATGTAACTATTGTGCTGCATGAGGAAAATGGCAAATGGAGACATTAAACCTCTTGAAAGCTGACTAGAAGTAATCCTTGAAGCTCTTCTCTGAACTGAGGGGTTTCTGTCATATTTCGGGCCTGCTTAAGGAACAAAATGACTGTGTTTGCATCAGAAATTAGTGAGGGTGTTCTCTGACTATGCAGCTACCCTTGGAAAAACCCAAGAAACTATTCTAACTGTCATCAAACCGTGTCTTTATTGATATATATACTCAAGTGTCAACACAGGGGAAAAGGGGAGGTCGTCAAACGTCTTCCACTTATTCAATTCAAGGTTGTTGGTTGAGGGAGAGGAGGGGGTGAGCCTGTCCCACCTGTGATGTGACAAAAGGCAGGTTTACACCCTAGACAGGTCCCTAGTTTATCAAAGGGCTAAATTAAATTACATGTTTTTAATTTGACATGTCAAGAAAAGTATGGCCTATCACCAACTTATCCTTTGAGTTCTGCGTGTTCTGTATTCCTGATGTCTTGGATTGTTTAGTTAAGTTGCTGAAGCTGTATTTAAACTTTTTGCCAACTAATCTTTGGTAAATTACCGTCTTATATATATCAAAAGTTATGTAAATGACTCACAGTTATATTCAGAAATAAATAAAAAAGAAGTAATGCCTTTGTCTCTTTGTTAAAAAAACATAAATTTTGCAAATCAGCCGTCATGGATGTGAATGTCATGTAAATATTTAGCTGGACACCTATATAACATTTTGTGTATTTATGATGAAATAATAAACAAAATGTTTTTTTTCCTTTATTTTGTTAATGTGTGTATAATCAATACAAAAATGTAATGTTGTTTGGACGTAGAAGTGGTTTTCTTCTGCTTTGGCTGTTTTCACCGTTGGTAGACTCTGACATGAAGCTGGAAGCGGATCTTCTTCTGTAGCGCTTTGTCTACAGATATCCAGAGTCATTTGGGGATCACACATATCTGCATGAGTCCGCTGTCTCGTTCCCACAAATGTGTTTTCTCTTCCAGAGGGAGGCACAGAGGTCATTTTGTGTCACAGTGTAACGGACACGGGCCATTTTGTGTCAGAAGGAATCAGTGGAAAGATGAGCCAGTGAGCTTAGAGGATGCTCATGAGATGCCATTAGTCCAACTGATGCTCATTTGTGCATCATCATGACAATGATGATTATCAAAATGGTGATGTGATTCTCCCTCCGAGTCAAATGCTTAAACGCATATTTTTTCCTCTAAATTTATGGGAGCATGTGCAGTGGAACAGATGGAAATATTACAGTTTACTGATTTTGTGCTGTCCTTCACTAATTTAATCAGTCATTCTGTGCATATACTGTACGCTGACTTTCCCCTTTGCTTGTTTTGCCCTTGTGTGCACATTCCTCTGTGTGTGCGTGTGTGTGCATGTGTGTGCATGTGTGTGTTGGCTAGACCCAGGCAGAGGCCCACTACAAAGGTCACAAGCATGCTCGCAAGCTAAAGGCCTTGGAGACCCAGAGGAATCGGCAGAAGAACGGACAGAGTCAATCAATATCGGGCAAAGACAGAGACAGGGAGAAGGGGATGATGGGAGGAGTAACTGGGCCAACAAACTCACAATCGAAAGACAAAACAGGTATACATTTTTCTTTTCTAAAGCCAGTCCTCTCGCCACCCTCTGAGTAATTAGATGTAATTGGGGAGACGTAAGCACTAAGGCTTGGTAGCTGCCACTCAGCTGGTTAATTACCAGCTATTACCTGTCCTACTATCATTGGATCCGTCAGACAGGTAATTACTCCCATCAAGCTAAGACATTCTGCAAGATGAGGAGCCTTAAAGCACCTCAGCAGAGATTCCATCTACAGAGAGATGTGGTAGTGTTGCTGTCAGATTTTGGTTTTTATTCAACAGTGACGTGACTCCCACATCCACGTTCCTTATTCCTATTATGAAATTATGGAAAAGTGTGGGTAATATTTGCCCATGAGTATTCTTTTCAAAATCAAACAATGGTCTGCATGTAGCTAGCTATGGTGGCAAATGGATGTAGCAAAGAATAACGAAGCGGGGGTTTCATGTCTTTCCAGATGTTTTTTTTTTTTTAAGATTTACTGCACAGATGGTAGAACTAAAATGTGTCTTTTAGACATTTTTTCTTTAAACTTTCATATTTTTGCACTGAAAAGAGGTTCTGATCTGATTCATTAACTTATTTGTGCTTCAGTAGAGCTTGGAGTTCTTCAATGAGAAGAGCAGCAGAAATCATTACCAATTAATCTTTTTTTTTTTCCCTGTTAATTTTTCAATTATTTCTTCAATGAAACCCACAGAGCACAAATCCCCAGAAAAAATATGGGGACATTAGTGCTTACCATTACTGACCCATATCCTTTCCATACTGTTAATTTTATAGCTATTGGCTGTATAGTTGCAGAACAGCAAAGAGTAATGAATTTGCTATTTGCTTTTTTACTCCTTTCTAGTCATTAGTCACTCAACTTCTCATTCTTCCTGACTAAAAACTCACCATCTTCTTTTCTCTCCTGTCTCTGGTTTTCCTTTTCATTACTGATCCTCTTTCTTCCATTTTCTTCCAGCGCCTATCAATTTCCCTCTAACCACATAATGATAAGCTTGTTACATTCGGTGGTTGCCATGGTTGTTGATTGATGGTGACAGAGGGAGCTTCGGCAGACAGAGCGAACGAATGACAGCGAGACGCAGGGACAAAGGAAGAGTGATTGAGATGGCAGGAAAAAAAGCAGAAAAGATATGAAAATTAAAGAGAGATGAGTGTAATATAAGTATAATAGCAGGATTATATGAAAGGATGGGAACAAAGAAAAAGTTGCACAGGGAGGTCAGGGCCTGATTCTTTTCTAAAGAAATAACTTAAGTCAAAAAAATGCATTATTCATACTTTGACTGTGTAGAAATCGTGTTTCACGTAAATCAAATAACCAGATTCTGTAAGCTTAAATTACACAAGGTGTGTCCATAAATTCATAGATAAATTTACAAACATATCTAAAATGTATTTGAAATTAAAAACAGTGAGTCTTGGCATGAAACACTCATAAAAATAGTATTTTAATGATACCTTTACAGACTGGTTTCAGTCTGTGGCTTAATCAGCTCCATTCAGTTCCATATGTTACATTAAAAATATATCTTATCATCTGCATTCTGTGTAAATAGTTTTTAATATACACTATTTTTCATACCACTGGAAAAAGTCAGGATTTTCTTTTAACTATCTGTTTAAAATCAGATTAACATTAGATTAACATTGAATCAACTTCAAATTAATATTGTACTACATGTTATTATCTTATAATTATTTAGCTAGTTCAGTGTAAAATTGATGGTCATAATGACAAACCAACCAAGACGAGAGAGTGATCACCTGACCCTGCATAGTGTGATGCAGATACAAAATCCACTGTAGTCCTACAGCAGTTTGCTTTATAGTTGCAGAATTCCCATTTGTATTCTCGTAATGAGATCAGTGGTTGTGGCCTGGCAGTCTGACCCAAATATTAATTTTGATGATGTGACATAAGTCAGGGAATTGTCTGTATTTAGTGAAATTACTACTGTACTGTCATTTGCATCATTAATGCATAATGAAGGGGTGAATCTACATAATGAGATTCACCCCAGTGCCATTCCTAACTTGCTATACAAATTGACTTTGACTTGACTTGATGTGTTAACAGGCCCAGTCACATCGTCCACTTCTGCACAGCAGCAACCCGAAATCAACAAAGGAAGCTCACTAGCTGCCACTCCTACTTCACAAACTTCATCCACGGACTGCTCTTCGCTAGCCTCCCCTCACCTGTCACCCAAAGTCTCACCTGGCTCTCAGTCTTCTGACCTACCCTCAAACAGTCCACATGTGGAAGGGTGCAGCCTGGCCACCAGTTCAGCACCTCAGTCTGAGCCTCAAGGAAGCTCCACAGGAGGTGAGGAGGAAGCAGTGAAGGTGGAAGAGGTTAAAGAGTCCAAGAGCAACAAAAAATATCTCCACTGCCCTACATGCAAAGTGACGGTCAATTCCAGCTCCCAGCTGGAGGCTCATTGTAGTGGTAGGTAGTTTATCACTTTGTGTTTTGCCCTTTCAGTCTTTTTATTCTTTATTAATATTATTATTGAACATCTGCTCTTCCGGTCTGATTGGACTGATTGAATCAGGCTCTAAGCACAAGCAGATGCTGGACGGTCAGAATACCAGCCAGCCACAACGTAGGGTCAAGATGACATCATCATCCAGACCAGCCTGTCGAATTAAGCAGCGAATGGGCAGCAAAGGCAGATCAGCAAGGCCAGTTGGTGTAAACAATCAGCCTTTTCACTGTGAACTGTGCCAAGTGTCTGTCAACTCGGAGTCACAGCTGAAACAGGTATGAATACTTGTCCTACTATTTTACTTTGCTAATTTTACTGCTGCATAAACCACCTGTCACTGTACAAAAGCTAAAAATGCAGGATGACTAATCTTTATACTCTACAAGGTAACTCTTTGGGAGTTTGCGTGAGCTGTCTTGACAAAATGACCTATTTCCTGCCTTTCTGTCCTTTTTTTAGCACATGAACAGCAGGAGACACAAAGAGCGTTTGGCTGGGAAGCCTGTCAAGGCGAAGTTCACCCCCTATAATAAACTACAGCCCAGTGCTGTCTTAGCGGTGAGAATTTGTCTCACACAGGCACACACACATTTGTCCACTTTTATTTTTGTCTGAATCACAGATGGCCATTTAAGATTACTTACAGGACAAACAAAACATACACAAACTTGTCATATTCAAATTGAGTGCTGTTCCTTGCACCTGTCAGCTTTTTTTGCAACAATGCTGACATGTGCATTTAACTCTGAGCATCACTGTGTGTAAATACAGCCTTACAGATGCTCGTTCAGGCTGAACACTTTTTCTTGTCTTTGATTTCAGACTAAATTGGCCCTACAGAAGCAGCTATCCAAGGCCCTGTCACCAGGCTTCCTGACCAGTCCCCTTAATCCAGCTGCCTTGTGCACCTTGGCATCTGGACCGTTGGCACTACGGCTGCCGCCGGGCCCTACAGCCATAATCCAGGGTCCCCTGATCAGCCCCACTCTCTTCAGGCCTGCTCCAGGACCACTGAGGGCCACACATGCTCCTATTATCTTCTCTCCTTACTAGCAATGAGCATGAGGATGAAGGACCAACAGCAGACCTAATCAAACCTAGCCAAAGCTGAACTGGCAGAGGAGATTAAACTAGTCTTCTGAGAACAAATCACAGCCCCCTCTGAATGACAAGGACACTACGCAGAGACAGTGGGGAAAGTATATTATGTTAAGTTTGGCAAGTCATAAGAGCAAAAGGCACAATCCCCTGGTGTGGATTGAGATTTCAGTACTGACTGACCAGTGTCTCATACTTAAAACTGGAAGGACCATAGCTCAGCTGTCTCCTGTCAGCAAACTGTTGAGTGCATGCTCCCCGGGGTCTGGACCCCTCTGGAAGCCATAAAAACAAGCATCCTCTAGTTTTATTTATAAAATAATAAGAAATGAATACACTAGGGTGTTTAAGTGTTACAGTGTTTGTTGCCAAAAAATTCTTTCATTTTGGGAAGTCCTACTCTGGGAGAACAAGAAGAACACTTTATCTTTGCTTAAGTTTTCATAACTAAATCTGAATCTCCCAGGAAAACTGGTGATTTCCATATGCCAACCTATGACAAAAAAGTGCAGATTTGTAACTTTGTCAGGCTGAGCACAACAAATCCAGACAATGGATACATTTTTACAGCCATCAATAAATAAAAAATGCCTTTTTTTGTAATTTATTTGATACTGAAGGTTGTAAAAGTGCTGTGCTTGAAAGCATTTTACATAGAAAGTGTGCACTACTATACCATCCATGTCTTACCATGATACAGCAGAGCAAAGGATCAAGGGAAGGTTTCTTCAAATTACAACTCTGTCCCAGCCATTCTAGAAGAATAAATCTTCATAAAAACACAAATAACAATGGTTTAAAATTTCTAAACCATCCTCTGAGTATACACATAACTGTTACAAGTGTTTGACAAGTCCATCTGTACTGGCTCCCTAAAATGGAACTAGGTAATCAAAAACTCTGATGAAAGGAGTAACTATGATACATGTTTTCTCTGTGAATTTTATATGGACTCATAGGCATTAACACTTTAAGTCCCCAGAATAAGAGTAGCTGTTATAAGCACTATTTAAACATAAATGGTTTAAAACACACTATAATGTAGTTGTATTTAGATATAAGAGTGTTTTGTTTTAACAATAGTGCAGTGTATTTGTAATAATTGAAAATCAAAATTAGAAATCTTGATAAATACAATCCATTGAACAACACACTCCTTATATCTAGCAACTTATCTGTTTTTTATGCTGCCTTAAAAAAAGCTAAAGAAGAGGGGACTTCAAGTATTCCCAGTGAATTAAAAAATTGTAACAGCTTGATGCTGTTTGTGCAATATGAACAGATGGATGGATGTGTGTTATTCATCACATCAAAAGGCTTTATCCACAAGTTTTTAAAGTGTCTTTATCATTATATTATAATTATTATTTATAGAGTGTATTTAAAAAAGAAAAACTGTCCTCTCATTATAGAAATCTCTATCCTACATGGCTGTGCTGAATCACCCTAAGCAATATGTATTTTTAAGTGTCACCCAGTACAATTAATGACTAGTGTAACTGTGCATCAATTGCAATAATGTAAATTATTATGTGGTAAAAAAAAAAAAAATGTTGATACTGTATTCTATATGAACTTATAAATAGCCCTGGTTTTTACACCATTGTGTTTGTGTTTTCTTTACAGGCAAACAACTTTTTTTTTTCCCCCTCTTATAATTTCATAGAGCAGGGGTGCTCAATCCCAGTCCTCGAGAGCTACTGTCCTGCAGCTTTTAGATGCATCCCTGCTCCAACACAGCTGAATCAAATGGTTTGATTACCTCTTCAGCATGCCATCAAGTTTGGCAAAGTCCTGATAACAAGCCATTCATTTGATTCAGGTGTGTCGGAACAAGGATGCATCTAAAAGCTGCAGGACGGTAGCTCTCGAAGACTAGGATTGAGCACCCCTCAGCTAGAGAAAGCATTATGTCAAAAGGTGTTCTCACTAAAATATGAAAACAAGTGTGTGTGTGTGTGTGTGTGTGTGGCATTCACATGAGTGGGTGCGGTTGGATGCGTAGATAAAGAACAAGAGAGAGAGATAAGGTCAAAATATTTCATGGTAACAGTCATTAAACTCTACGCTGCTACCTATCTGAACACACTTTCTGTTGAATAACTTGAAGGATACCTGACAACTACACTTTTCTACCAGTATGATGAGGTAATACATTTTGTGATACTCAAAAAACAGACACATAGAAAGAATGTATATATGTGTGTGTGTGTGTGTGTGTGTGTGCGTGTGTGTGTGTGTGTGTGTGTGCGTAAAGAGAAAGATAGAGAGAGATGTTTGTGTGGATAGATAAAGAAGACAACTTATGGAGTAAATAATGGCTAATATGTCTTGTGTCAGTTGTTTGAAGCGTGCAGTTTTTTTGTTAGGAAATTAAATGCTTGATTATTTGAATGATTCTAAAAAGTCAGAGCATTAGAAGGTGAATGTGCAGCACAGTGAGTCAGATGTGTTACGAATCTCTAAACGTTCTGTTATGTACTGTTCTCGTTTCTCCAGAGTTTGTTTGTTTGTGTGTTTCAAAATAAATGCCCAAAGATTGAGGTTTTAGCAGATATTTTATTGTTTGGCTTTATTTTGTGTCACTATTGGTTATGTTTCTTTACTGTTATGGTAAAGAAAAGTGAACATTTCTGATAATGTTTGATATTGCACTCTGCTCTTACTTTAAGTCATTTTATTTTTGCAATGTCAAACTTTTTTCTTATACAATCAATAAAATCAGAATAACAAAAAAGAATGTTAGAAAGTATCATAAGAATAAAATCTACCATATTTCAGGATGATATGGAGTGTGTAGTTTGGAAATTTTAGGAAACTAGACAGTGATGGACAAAACAAGAAGTGGCTAGCCTTTAAAACTATCTTTAGCAGATGAATAGTATCTGAAAGTCATGTCTTAAAGACAAAGGACCTGTGTCTTTAAGACACAACCAAAATGTCAGAGTAAGTCTATTAGGACTGTGTGAAACTTGATTAATAAAGGGTTAACTGTATGACTGAAGCAACAGGTCCCATTAACAAATATTTTAAAAGCGGCATGCACAGTGTCAGTCAGGATGCTGTGGTTTACTGCTGAATCAAATCTGGTTTAACTTGCTTGACAATACACTAGTCATTTCTTGGAAGGTTTTGGTGGGATTTGGAAGTTTCCATAGACATACTGTCATAAAAGGACATAAATATTCTCCTTCCAAATCCAAACTAAAATCCTCTAGTAAGTAGTATATTAATTTAAGGAAACACCAGGAAACAGGAAAAAAAAATACGAAATACCACAAAACACAATGGAAGATTGATCAAATACAACAGAAAGAGAAAAAGCCAGTTAAATTTCACAAAGAATAATCACACAAAACTGCCTCCTTTCTTTTGCTTAGAATACCTGTGAAGGGACTCAACACTGAAAATTGAGAAAATTCTGACACAGACCATCTTAGGAGCAAGCAGGTTGCTGGTGGTGACTGGTGTTCTCCTGACTGCTGCCATTTTCTGTAAAAATCTGACAGACTTCCAAGATTCACTTAATGAAGTATTCAAGAGAGATGATCCCACTAAGCCACCCCAAAACACTACAGTTCATAATTTCAACAAATGTCAACAAAACATGTCTGTTGCTGACATCGAAAACTTCAACTCTTTTCCTGATCGTATGAAAGACTTTCTGTACTATCGCCACTGTCGACATTTCCCCATGCTACTGGACATTCCCGATAAGTGTGGAGGAGCTAAACGATCCTCTGATGTCTTTTTTCTGCTGGTCATTAAAAGCCCTCCTGTGAACTACGACTGCCGAGAATTACTCCGCAAAACTTGGGCTAAGGAGAGATTGCAGAATGGTTTGTGGATCCGAAGGCTTTTTATCTCAGGAACAACGGGTGTTGGTTATGAGAAAAAGAAACTGAACACTCTCCTTCAAATAGAGCAACGTGACAACAATGATATTCTTCAGTGGGACTTTAATGACACATTCTACAACCTCACCTTAAAGCAAATACTCTTCCTCGAATGGATGGAGAGAAACTGCCCACATGTTCGTTTCATGCTAAATGGTGATGAAGATGTCTTTGTCAACACAGACAACATGGTTGAATATCTACTACATCTTAAGGACAATGATGGACGAAAGCACCTCTTTACCGGCTTTCTGATCCTACATAATTTCCCTGAGCGAAATCCTAACAGTAAATATTATGTTCCAGAGTATGTGTTTAAGGGAAACTTATACCCTCCTTTCCTTGGTGGTGGGGGTTTCCTTTTATCTGGCTACACAGCTTCAGTTATATACAATATGTCCCACTCTATCACTATTATGCCCATTGATGATGTTTACCTGGGAATGTGTTT